>JARYHS010013300.1:0-45687 GCA_031002005.1 Vandiemenella viatica | reverse complement strand
TAAGCCAAGGATATTGATCTAATCTCAGATGGTGAGCAATAATGAAGATATTTCGGATTAATTTATCTATTTGGAAGCATAGCAGTAGATCATTCTATAACATTCGACATCATGGAGGTAGGAAATATATGGAGGAGAAGTGACGTTAAATCGGTGAAGCAGGCTCTATCTCACCCGAATGGCGGCAGCAGCGGTATTGCGCTTCCAAACATTGCGATTTTCCCAGTATATCCCGAAAACTAAGCAAGATATCGAAAAATTTTATTCTTTATTTTCGATTTGTCTCGTCGTGTTACATAAGAATCGATCATTAAATTTGACTTTTGCGAAATTTTTCTTCTCCATTTCAACTCAAGAAACCTCACTTTTGATACAGTATATCTCTAGAACTAGGTGAGATATTGAAAATTTTTATTCTTTATTTTTCATTTGTCTCGTCTTTTTAAATAAGAATCCATCATTAAATTCGACTTTAACCAATTTTTTCTTCTGAATTTCAACCAAAACCGGATTGAGTCCACTGCAGTGACCCACCGATGAGTTGAGAGGAATCAATTGTCTTCCTATGATTCAGTACGGCGAAACTGCTGCTTAACGGGAAACCCGTCCCTACCAGGTCAGGTATTCCCCACATACCAGACTCTCCGCGTCGAAACAAGCACAAAGCCTTCAGCCACTCACGCACTGTCACCAATGCTTTTGAAAATAATCCTGAACCAGTGTTAAATCTGCAGTGGATCAGTGAGTACCGCCATGCCGAAAACAAAACTTTCTGAAAGTGTAAAGTTACGGAGTTACGTAAAGGAATTTGGAGAGGAGTATTTTAGCACAGATGAAAGAGTTCTTTTCTGTAAATTATGTGAAACTAAAGTGAATGCAACAAAGCGATTTCATGTGCAGCAGCACTGCAATACATCAAGACACAAGAATAACGTAATACGACATTCAACTCGACAAAGCAAACAGCGACTTTTCTTGGATACATCTACAGCTTCGTCGTCTTCCAAATTATCAATTTTTTCTAAAGAACTCTGTGAAATGATGGTATCAGCCAACATCCCACTTAATAAAGTGAACAATGAGCATTTCAAATCGTTCTTGGAGAAATACACAACACAGACGATTCCAACCGAATCAACATTGAGGAAGAACTATTTACCGTCTTGTTATGAAAATGTATTGCAGGCAATCAGAACTAAGATAGGCACCAATAAGATCTGGGTATCAATGGATGAAAGTACTGATGCTTGTGGGAGATACGTTGTAAATGTTATCGTTGGAACCCTACTTTCTGACAGACCGGGTGATATATTTTTACTGGACTGTGAAGCTCTTGAATCAGTAAACCATTCAACAATTGCCGTCCGTTTCGACAACGCTATGAAACTGTTATGGAGCGGTGAAGTTAAGCGAGAACATGTCTTACTATTTGTGACCGACGCTGCGCCGTACATGGGAAATGTCTGAAGATGTTGTATCCTTCGATGGTGCATTTAACCTGTCTCGCTCATGGATTACATAGAGTTGCCGAGGAAGTAAGACTAAATTTCCCTGATGTTGATAGGTTAATATCAAATGTAAAAAAGATTTTTGTTAAAGCTCCAATGAGAGTGGCAAAATTTAAAGAAGACGCACCTTCCATCCCTCTTCCACCACAACCAGTACTTACTCGTTGGGGCACATGGCTCGATGCAGTTAGCTATTACTGTGAATATTATGAAAACATACGGAAAATAGTTTCTAATTTTGATAGCAGTGAAGCATCTTCCATAAAAATTGTCCAAGAACTTTTCCAGTAATTTGTTCAGAAATTTGGCGTACATAAAGTCAAGTTTTTCAGGCATCACAACTGCGATTTCGCGTCTTGATATGGTGATATACTGCAATGCTGGCATCAAACAAGAATAAAAAAATGGTATGTACACTAATTCGCAACAAATTTATAATAAATTCACATTTTTAAAGTAAAATTCTAGTAATCCATTCTTTTACAGGAACAAGAAAATAACTTTCAAAAAAATTAATTTCCCAATCGTACAATGAGTGCATAGAAGCAAATTGTTGTCTACATGAAAGCGACACAGCTACATAAATAAATTATGTAAATTTGAGCATTTTTAAAGTATAATAAATTAATGTTTGGTCATATTTTGTCTCTTTTAGGTCATATTTACCTATTTTTAAGGTCATATTTGCCTGCATAGTTCTCGATTTTTTTGGTCTTAGAGATCCAAACCCTAGTTATTAGAATGTAACATTACAGAAAGAACAATGTGCAGTTACATCAGACCTCTTAGTAATGAATGAAACTTGTTTGAAAATCGACACCATAAGCCAAGGATATTGATTTAATCGCAGATGATGAAGATATTTCGGATTAATTGGTCTATTTGGAAGTATAGCAGTAGATCATTCTATCACATTCGACATAATGATGGTTTTAGATAAGTTAAAAACTAATAAAGTGGCTCGCTGTATGAACGAATTCAGATAGGCAGAGAACATGTAGTTAGTATAGGAAATGCCATTTCAAATTGGTAAGGTGGGGGGGGGGGGGAGTGAATGTGGGTGCGCCACAGACTAGTGTAATGGTACCACTGTTATTCATCATTGTAATGAATGATTGTATTGATAGTTTACAGTCGAATTTGGGTTATCTGGAAATGACGCAGAGGTACAAAATAGGATTAAAACGAAGGTTGTGAATAGCTGTCGGTTAACCAAATTAGAATATGAAAATTATATTATATTATTATTATTTTAATTGCAATGGAGCAGACTCCGGTGACAAATTTCCCTACACACCCATCTTCCCCCCTATCCTGCACCCACCTACATTTGCCCTCTACAAATTTTATCTTTAAATTCTTTTAAAGTTTTCGGTAAATTATTCAACATTTCTCTTGGTAACTTATTCTAATCCCTGACACCCTTACCTAAAAAAGAGAATCTTCCCACACCCTTGTGCCTGAAATCGAGTGCCAGCTTGTGGTCATGGTCATCTTTTCCCTTCCATTCATTACTTTTCATACCTATTGCAATATCTTTCCATGCCTCATCGCCAATATACGCCCTGTACATTCCCATGACCCTCTTCACCCTCCTCCTGTCTTGCAATGAATCCCATTCCAGCTCCTTTATGATATCTGTCACTGATTGCATTCTGCGATAATTTCCAGAAACAAATCTAGCAGCCCTTTTTTGCACCCTCTCCAACTCCTGTATTTGATATGTAAAATGAGGGTCCCATACTACACTACCATATTCGAGCAACGGTTTGACCAAAGTTTTGTAACCCAATTCCTTGACTTCTCTCGTACATCCCCTCATCACTCTCTCCAACAAGTGTAGAATTTTGAAACCTTTTCCTACCACCTGTCCAATGTGTCCTGCCCAGTTAAGCTGGTTATCAAAAGTAATGCCAAGTTATTTACATTTCAAGTCTTCAGCAAGCAATTCTTTCCCCACCTTATATTTATAATTAACCTTTTGTTTTTTATATGTGTATCTAATAAGCTGACTCTTCTTTACATTTATCTTCATTCCATGTTTACCAACCCAACTAGATATCCTGTCCAGATCACCCTGAAACTGTGTACAATCCTCTATCGTTTTGATTCTTTTATACAGCATTATGTCACCTGCAAACAATCTAATTTCAGATAGTAAACAATCAACACAATTATTCATTAGAATAATGAATAGCAATGGTCCCAATACGCTACCCTGTGGCACACCCATTTTTACTTACACTTCTTTTGATACTACATTTCCTACCCTAACTTTCTGTTTTCTACCTTTTAAAAATTCTTCTACCCAGCAAATCACTTTCTCATCCACTCCAATGGTTTTTAACTTTTTACCTTATTTAAATGTGTAGGACAGCATGTGTAGGATGGCATGGTATAAGATACCTAACAAGAAGAGTCAGCTTAATACATACGAATATGAAAAAGTAAAGGAGCGTTTGCTTATGATTACAAGATTCGGTCAGAATTGCTTGTTGAAGGCTGAGAGTGTAAATACCTTTGCTTAACACTTGATAGTAAACTCAACTTGACAGGACAACATTGGGCATGTGGCAGGAAATGGTTTCAAAATCCTTCAGTTCCTGGAGAGTGTGAATGTTCCAGAGAAGTAAGGAAATTTAGTTTACAAAACTTTGGTCAGTCCATATGGTGGTGCAGTTTGGGGGTCATATTCTGGGTATCACAGGTTATGCAAATGAGAGCAGCTTGATTTGTTTGTGTGAGTTACCACGGGATACAATCAGTAACTGATATGATAAAGGAACTGTGTTGGGGGTCATTGGGGAGTGAAGAGAGTGCCTGGTAATGTACAGGACATATGTTGGTGATGGGGCTTGGAGGGATCTTGGTCGAAGAATTAGGAAGGGGTAAGATGACCATTACCACTAGTTGGCACTCGGTTTTTAACTAAAGGGGAGGAAAATTTTCTGTAGTGGGATAGGGTGTCATGGAGTGGAATAAATTTCCAAGGAAAGTGATGGATAATATACCCACATTGCCGAAGGAATTTAAAATTAAAATTCGTATATAGCAGAAGTAAAGGGTAGATTCCGCTAAATACCTAGGGGTAATAATTCGTAATAATTTGTCGTGGAATGAGCATATCGAGAATGTAATGGGGAAAGCAAATCGTATGCTCCGATTTTAGGTCTTAAGTTAAATCGATTGTATACAAGTCACTAGTACGTCCTCACTTAGAATATTGTTGTTCTGTTTGGGGTCCCCATCAAAAGGGATGAATGGAGGCATTAGAGAAGGTCCAAAGAAGAGCCGCCCGATTCGTGACAGGTATATATAGTTGGAGGGAAAGCGTAGGTGCGATGTTGAAGCTAATTGAAAAATTCACGACTGACATATTTCGGAATGACAGCCAGCAAATATTGCTACCAGCAACATTCATATCTCGGAATGACCGCGAAACTAAGATAAGAGAAATCAGGGCCAGAACCGATTCATTTCTGTACTCATTTTTCCCACGAGCGATTAGGGAATGGAATAGAAAGGATTTACCGGGCGAGTAAACTTAAAATCCGACAGGAGTAGCTTTCGATAAAGCTCTCCGGCCAGCCTGATCTGGGTTTTCCATGGTTTTCCCGGAACACTCCAGGTGAATGCTGGGATGGTTCCTCACAATAGCCCATGGGCGTCCTCCTGCCAAATCCCGAATATCCCTTCCAAACCATCACCTTTTTCGATAGGTGCAATGCACCCTTTACCACACACTTTTAGTGAATCGCGGAGTAATAATAGTAATAATAAAATAATAATTAAATGGGTGGAGGAAATTAACAACCAAAGTTCGTAATATGATAATAATAAAATAATAATGGGTAGTTAGATGACTAAGAAAGTTGTCACCGAAGCATGCGCCCCATCGCAATTAAATTTAGTTCTATTCAAGTAACGTGGATCTTGGATTTTCGAAAATATTGTTTTACAGAAGCTCTAATTTTTGTGCATAACTTAAAATATAAATTCTTAGACGTTCCCTATAGTTTATATGTAGCTTGAACGAGGGAAAGACGGGCAGTACTTTGGATTAAAGATTGCAATATACAATACAATACAATACATTCATTTTCCATTGATCCCAATATAAGAGACTGGCTCTGTGGGATGTGGAAAGTTGTCAATTTACAGATAAACAGTTGCATAACAAAATAATAAGTACACCACTAGATGTACAGTCATAGTATACATGGTACATTAAACACTTCCATTAGAAAATAATACATACACCACAAGATGTACAGTCGTAACATATATGGTACTGTAAACAATTACGTAACAAAGTAAATACATACACCAGGAGATGTACAGTCATAGCATACATGGTACATTACTTATTTGAACTATATTTACACAAGATACTGGCAGTTATTTTTAGATACCAATGTTCTTGTTTTTTGAGCAGCAGAAATTGAGAGTGAAATTCTGACACTACAACAAGTATCTTTGTAGCAGTAACTAACAGCTGTTCACGTGGACGTAATCTTTCTGTGTAGTTATATTGCGTTATTCTCCGTCAAGACGACATAAGGAGGTGATATGGAGCCGATAATTGCTGTATATATTCTGGAAGAGGTAGGTTTATAACTTAAATGCGCTTACTGAGTCGTACAGTACAGCTTAATATCCCACAAACAACAGGACACTCTTTCACACGCCTGCTGTTCACTTTGGTTGGTTAATAATTGTGGTTTAGCACATTTTTCTCATTAAACTGTATGAGTTGAAGGCATGGTGTTCACGATACCTGTAATTAAGTTGTTTTTGACCGTCTGAAAAAAAAAAAAAAAAATATGAGCAAATGTATTTGCAGGAACTATAAACGTTGTTTACTAGTGCTTCACTGTGATAAATAGGTAGGCTAAGCGGAAGAGAGAAATCTCTTTTTACCGTAATTACTGTACAAATTCATTTTTGTATGAAAAGTACTACCGGCACGGGAATTTTTTATTGATGTGTCATTTACTAGGTACGTGTTGTACTGTGATTTGTATCAAGTCTTCTTGTCTTTGTTTATTAATGTTTGTCTGAATATGTTACACACGACTCAAGCCGTTCAGGTACAACCTGTAGTTGTTTGAAAGTTATTTCCTCGAATATCTTGCTTTCCACTTTCAGTTAAAATTAGTTAAACATGGGAGTTCTTAAAGTGTAGTCAAAATGTATTATGTATTTGCTAGTGAATAGAATGTCACTGACTGATACGTTTATTTGTAACAGTGGGGAAAGGGAGACCTTTTTTACCCAGTGTAAGCCTCTCAGATAGATTTCAGTATGTTAGTCTTCTCTTGTTATAGAATTTTCTTACACAAGTTTGTGTTGCAGTAGTAGGATGTGTGTTCATCTGCAGTGTACTGTACATATCTTTTAAAAACACTGAGTAGTATTTCACTCCAAATAACATATTTGTGGTGATGCTATAAAATTCATGACCTTTAATTACTTGCTAGTGATAACTGGAGATAATAAAGTAAACAATTAATGCTCAATTATTTCTGTTGACATGAATCGGAGCATATAAACAAAACTTCTTTTATGTTATATGGCTGAACATTGTATCTAGTATTGTGCTATTCATTAATTGTAGCAATTTAACCATATTCATAGACCAAGGTGTAGAAATTTGGGATAGGTTTCATTTCATATTGACACTAATTTGTTTCACCATCCCAAGAGGTGGTTTACATTAATTATACAAGTTGTGTCAGTACACATTACTATGTTGTTGGGGCTTTGACATGTTAGTATATCTGGGTAATTTGCAGTTGTTAGGAATAGACTGAGGTCACACTAACTATTCCTATCACTATGTGACTGGCTCGTAGGTGTATTAAGTTCATCTCATTTTTTTGTAAAAATCAATGCTTTTTCTCCTTGCAATTCTGCATACTGTTTAATTGAACATTTTGTTTGCATAGGCATTGATCTGATCATGGGCGCCGGGAGGGGGTTGCAAGGGGGTGCAATTCACAGAAAAAGATTAGGAAACAAAAATTTTATTATCAAATCACTGTTTGAATAATAACTTAAGGCACCTAGGTTGTTCAACACCTTGGAAATAAACTGAGCATCCTAGGTTAATAAGTGTTATATACGAGGTGCGTCCAGAAAGTAAGTTCCGTTTGGTAATAAAATTAAATTCTACACAGATACAGAAGAAATTTTTATTGCACAAAATTCTACAACTCTTAAACTACTTTTCCACATAACTGCCGAAATTTTGCAGGCATTTGTCATAGCGTGGCACCAGGTTTTGTATACCTTCTTCATAGAAATCTGCCGCCTGTGTCTTCAACCAGTTGGAAACAGTTTCTTTCAGCTCGTCGTCATTGGTGAAGTGATGACCGCCAAGGAAAGACTTGAGATGCAAGAACAGATGAAAGTCTTGCCAGTTCTTCTGTAACCCAAGGTGGACGCCCACTTCGTTCTTCATCGTGCACATCACTACGCCCGCCATTGAACTATCGGACCCATCTTCTCACCATCGAATCACTCGTCGCATTTGGTCCGTAAACATCGCAAATTTGCCGATAAATTTCACTTGGTTTCACTTTCCTCGCATTCAGAAACCGAATTACAGACCTGATTTCACAGGCGGCGGGATTTTCAATCAACGCCGACATTTCAAACAAGCACAACAAAGCGTATGTAACTGGCAGCGATCTCCAAATGGCGCACGTTCTTCCCCTTGATACACATCGTCTACAGCGGATGTGCGGAACTGCAATCGCAGCGCTGCAGCGGAGATAAATTGAAACGGAACTTACTTTCTGGACGTGCCTCGTATAATGTATTAAAAAAAAAAACAGATCCTCCCCCACCCCCCCCCTTAAAGTAATCCTGCCGGCACCCATGGATCTGATGTTCTGATATACTCTGTTGTCAAATCGCTGCTTTCTTTTATTAAAACTTCTAACTCTAAACTTGTGAACGTTGCATCAGATTGACCTGCAGGGAATATCTCCACTATCACTAAAAATGGTGTTTAATAAATCATTGACTGCCAATTAATGATGCAGACATAAAGTTCCATATTTTATTTCACGATATTGTTTCAAAACTGCTGTCATCTATATGATTTCCTTGTAATTTTTCATCCCTGGTAGAGTTTCCTTTCTATTCTCAAGTGCAGAGACATTAACATGCCTTGGGTGCCGTTGTGCTCATGGAGGAAGGAAATATATGGAGGAGAAGTGACGTTAAATTGGTGAAGCAGGCTCGCGCATGCGCAGTGGCGGCAGCGGCGATATCGCGCTTCCAAACAATTGCGATGTTCCCAGTATATCCCGAAAACTAAGCAAGATATCGAAAAATTTTATTCTTTATTTTCGATTTGTCTCGTCGTGTTACATAAGAATCGATCATTAAATTTGACTTTTGCGAAATTTTTCTTCTCCATTTCAACTCAAGACACCACACAGTATATCTCTAGAACCAGGTGAGATATCGAAAATTTTTATTCTTTATTTTTCATTTGCCTCGTCTTTTTAAATAAGAATCCATCATCAAATTTGACTTTGACCAATTTTTTCTTCTGAATTTCAACCAAAACCATTTCACATTTGGGACGAAATATCTCGAAAACTAAGCAGGATATCAAAAAATTTTATTCTTCATTTTTTTATTTGTCATATCGAGTTACATAATAATCCATCACCAGATTGCGGCGTCACCTTTATCCTAGAGTCCCCTTGAGGTTTTTGTACATATTCCCCGTGTCTGTATGGAAGCGGCCATGCCCCCTCCACTCCGGCCATGCCCCCCCCCCCCCACTCCTCCTCCGTCTGCTTCACTTCAATGCGTGGTGAAGGTCTCTTGCGTCGTCTCCATATATTTCCTTCCTCCATGGTTGTGCTGAGTCAGAGATATTCTCTACTTAATGTGTAGCCATCTACACTGCCAGCTGTGCATGATAACTTAGGGTTACCAGACGTCACCATTTGCTGGGGACAGTCCCCGTATTTAGCTCTCTGTCCCCGGACAGATTTCATCCCCGCAATGTCCCCGGATTTTTACTGTTTTCCCCAGAAATCTTTTGGGCAAGAATATAAAGAAATACTGGGTTACAATAAAATTAGACGGCTTTCTCTTGTACCAGTTATCAGAAGAATATGTGAAATCTATCCTACTCTCAAATCGTTCTTCCGGTCTGAAGATAAATGCCCAGTAATGCTCAAGAAGTGGTTTGATAAACCCTGCACCTTCTTGTGGATGAATTTTTCAAACTCAACTTTTCCACTTTTTCCGGATGCAAGAATACAGGCAGAAGGTACTGATGTCACAGCAATTGAGTCTTCCATGATACTGAGTAATTTAGTGAAGTAGCTTACTTCAAGGAAGGAAGAAAAGTTTATTTCTTAGTTTATCATTTACTTTTGGTTGAAAATGAGGGCTTCGAAACGTCCCTCAAGTGTGACATCTTAACGCGGCTGGAAGCCCGATAAGATTTTATTTATATACAATGCAGTGAAAAACTTCGATCTTAAATGATAAATATGTTTCTTTTAGGTTAATCCAACCTTTAATCACATAACTAATAAAAGTGCAATGCTTCATTAGGACAAATGCCGAAAGCGTCCCCAGATTTTGGTGAAAAAGTTCTGAAGCATCCCCGGATACGGAGAGAAAATTCTGGTATTCTGGTAACCATATGATAACTTCACAATCAACTAACACTATTTGCTGTAAAAGATCATTCATTCTCTGCCTTTGACTTCACATTTTTTCTTATTGCATATGCCTAATACTATTTGTTACCAGGCTATTTCTGAAATAACCAATGTTAGCTACTTTTTTGATACAAGGTATTAATTAATTCATATTAATACCATACTATACCATTTGCCCAGTAACCTATTCCCATTACATGAAGTTAACTTGTACTCTGTAATAATAATTGATAAATTGCGATGGAGTATATGCTCCAGTGGCAATCTCCCTACACACCCATCCTTCTCCCTTCCTCCTCCTAGCCCATTTTTCCCTCAACCAATGTTTACTTTTTGATAAATTCTTCATAACCTCCCCTGGCAACTTATTCCAATCGCTTACAACCTTTCCTATAAAAGAAAATTTACCCACACCCCTATGCCCTTAATCAAGAGCCAGCTTGTAATCCTGGTCATCTTTACCCTTCCAAGCACCTCTCTTAATGTTTCCCACCAATATCTTTCCATGCATCATCACCAATGTAGGCCTTGTACATTCCCATGACTCTCTTTTTCCCCTCTCAATCAATCCAACTCCTGTTCCTTTATCATATTAGTTACTGATTGTGTTTTTTGGTAATTTCCAAAGACAAAATCTAGCAGCCCTTCTCTGTACTCCCTCCAACTCCTGTATTTGATACCCAAAATGTGGGTCCCATACTACACCACCATATCCCAGCAGTGGTCTGACCAGAGTTTTGTACCCCAATTCCTTTACTTCTCTAGTGTATCCCTTCATCACTCTTTCCAACAGGTGAAGGATTTTGATCCCTTTCCCTACTACTTGTCCAATGTGTCCTGCCCAGTTAAGTCTGCTATCAAATGTTATGCTGAGGTATTTACATTTCAAGTCTTCAACAAGTGGCTCCTTTCCCACATTATAATCATAATCAACCTTTAGCTTTTTATCTGTGTACCCAATAAGCTGGCTATTCTTTGCATTTATCTTTATCTCATGTTGATTCACCAAGCTAGTTATCTTATCTATATCACCCAGCAGCTGTTTACAGTCTTCCATTGTTTTGATCCTTTTATACAACATTATGTCTCTGCAGACAATCTAACCTCTGACAGTAAACTATTAACACAATCATTCATCAGAATAATGAACAGCAATGGTTCCAATACACTACCCTGTGGTACTCCCATGTTCACTCCTACTTCTTTTGATGTTGCAGTTCCTACCCTGACTTTTTGCTTTCTACCTTTTAGAAATTCTTCTATACAGAAAATCATCTTTTTATCAAATCCAATAGTTTTTACCTATTTTAGCACCATTTTATGGCTGACTCTGTCAAATGGCCTTTGAAATATCTAGTGCTATACTACAACTTGACCTCCCTTGTCCATTTCATCCAGAAATTTCTTGCATATAGCCCACTAGTCAGATGCATAGACAAATAAATCCAGTTTCTGACATTTCAAGATATCCAAACTCCACAAACTAAAAAAATCGAATGGCTGGTGACAGTCTGAAGATGAAGTGGGGACTGTTTCTGTATTGCGTAGTTAGTGCTGTTTACCAGCTCAGTGGCCTCTGTTGTCTAAACTCTTAGGTTATCCTCACCATAAATATGTGTACAGCACAGTGACCACATCACTAATATCATGTTCAAGTGAGTTCTGGTAAAACTTGTGTGTGGGTTTGCAACATTCTTGGTAACATCTTCACAGTTGGATACCAGAGGAATTGCTAAATGAAAATTTCCAATCAGACTGAGCGAGCCTGGTTGGCGAGCAGTAGTGTTTAAGCCATCATTCCGTATGACGTTTAGTGTATTCTAGACCCTGCCATCCAGATTTTGGTTTTCCATGGTTCCTCAAAATCACTTCGTAAATGCTATAACCATTTTTCTTTATTACTTGATGATAATTCTCTGCTCATTCTAATAATCACAATATGGGCAAGATATGAGACACTATCAAAAAATTAAACTGTTTATATTATCTAGGATGTTTGTTTATATACTGGGTGATTCAGGACAAAGGAGGTGATAGTATGAACAATATTGAGCAAAAAGGTTCATCTAAATATGTATATGATTACCACTTCGTTTGGAAATACAAGTGCTGGAATGTTATGCTTAAAATAATCCTCAAAAAATGATCAAGATCACACAAAAAACTTGTTGAATTCCTTTATTCATCCAATAACCCACATAAAAGTTTAAAGTAAATGTTTGAAAATCCCACCATAAACTTCAATAGACACTCTATCTCTTTGCAACAGTATCTGTAGCTCTTCTGACTATGGCTTGGTGTACTTTCATGAGGGTTGCAGTGTTTACAATGTAACAGAGTAATTCGTCTCTTGTGTTTACTTTTATGCATAATATTGTCGCACATCAAGAGGATCAGGCCATGAAGAATGAAAGACTGTTGTAGTGTAGGTGGTTATGTTAAGAGACTGTGGGACTAAAGGTCGTGGATTCGAATCCAACAAGTCCCATAAAATTTTAATTTCTTAACTTTGTGTGAACTGTTCTTGAATATTCTTGTTGTAACTGGTATTAATGTTCTAGACTGTTCTTCATTACTATATAAGCGATACTCTCTTCTAGCCAGAGTCAGTTCGCTCCGTGCTCCTGTACTGTACGAACTGTTTAATAAAGCTTCGTTGCGTTAAAGTAAGTGTGTTCATCAACGACCCCGCTATGGCCAATGGTCACCTGATCATGGTTTACTACGTGACAATATTCCATCACATGTATCTCCAAAACGAATGGAAATGGGACACGTGTTTATATGAACTTCCACCTCCTTCATTATTTACCATTCCTCCTGAACCGCCCTGTATAATATGAACAAAGGCGTTCATAATATACATATTATAATTTTGCTTGGGCTTTTATAAATAAAAAAAGGCTACATGGGGAATCGGTAAGAGCTTTCTTGTAGCCCTTTATAGAAGAATTATTTTTCTTTTGTTAGACCAGTAAATTTAGATGATATTCTAAAGTAACTAACTTTCAGTTCACAAAGTGTTTGGAACTTGAGTATTTGATGTTGTTTGCCTGTATTTATCTTTGATTTAGTGTGTTGTGTATTATATTTTATTTTGATTAATTCCTTTTTTTTTAGAATATGCTGAAAAACGCTGAACAAGAGAATACAGAATTGGATCCTATTGCTGATAGGTAAGGTATTTCCTTGTTATTAAACAGTAAATTTATGTTTTAGAAATTTATTTTACTTTATAATCTAATGAAGACTTACTATGGTATTAAATGTAGATTCTGCCTACCATATATGATTTTTCTATGGTGAATAATTTACCTGTTGCTGATAAAACTCAATATTAGCATAGCAAGTGTTGAATATTGAACATTACTTTTTTACATTGTTCTGGGTGCAAATGAAGCTAAGTAATCAAATTTTATAGTATTATCAAAAACAAATTAACTTGCTTAACATTTTTGTTGCAGGTAATTTACTTTTATTGTATATGCAAGTAGCCATAGCCAAGAGGGAGAGAAAACATTTACTTTGTTAATTAAGATAGAATCACGCCAAGTATGGCTGGTGATACCCAGGCCTCGCATTTGGCTGGATGTGGGCTCAAAGTCCTATGCGGCCATTCAGATTTGGGTTTTCCATGGTTTATCCAGATTACCTCAGATGAAGGCTTGGATGATTCCTTTAAATTGGCTATGGCCCAGTTCCTTCCAATTCCTTTCTCCCAATCCTTACCCACCACTAATTACCTCAACTACTATGAGGTGTAAAGCTATAAGCCAAAAAGGGTGTCCTTAATTTTAATAGCTTTTGCTAATTATATGATGTAATGTTGGAAAATTACATTTATTGGAAACTGATCACTTTAAACACTACATAGCATGTACACTTTTTATGAATCCATGTGTTTTCTTTTAAAATTATTTTAATAGTTTATTTTTCCAGCATACTGGTATTTGATATTGCATAGTCTCTCAAGTAATTGATGTTTTTTACCTAATCATTTAGCCTTTTATTGTCTGGTCCATTATTATTGCTCGTATCAGTATTTCTTGATAGAAGTATCTAATTCCCATATTTTCCTTTGCTTCTGTATTATTTTATTTTTAAAGAAAGAAACAAAAGTAAGGAGGGAAGCAGCTCATCTCAAAACCCTTGCCTGGATGACCATGGCGTTTCTCTCAGAGGCATCTATCCCTGGTTAAGAAACTTCAGATTTAAGGACCTAATAGGTTGCCTTTGCCTCTTCATTTTAGGAATAAAAGTTGCTTCAATAATATCCCTTGCATTGCCCAGAGGTCATGACTTGAATGTGGGTGTGTGATTTGTCTTTATGCTGTGTGCATTGCTAACAGTTTTATTGCATTGAAGGCCATTGGCAATCCTCGCTATCTGAGCCCATAAACATACCATTACCAAGCAATAATGCTCGAGATACCACTTACGAATTTTCAGCGAGTTGATGAGTGTAATATTATTCCAAGGCAAATACCTGATTAGATCAAAAATCTTATTTGATATTGTCTATTTTCAGCCTATTATTATAACAAGGCAATAAAAAACAATTGCAACAAGTCCCAAGAAACATAGCATCCAAGATTAAATGTTACTTCAAGAAGGGCACAGCCTTAAATATTTTGTTTTATGTATGTGTACAGTGTTTTTATTGTTGTTCCCTCCTCTCTTGAACTTTGGTGAGTGGTGGGTAAATATTATCATTCCATACAAATAACATCTTTCATCATTTTCCATTTTTGCTGAGACTATTCATACCTGAAAGAGGAAAATCTTTGTTTTTATGTATTTGTAAAATTATTTTCATTACAGATAGTGTATTTATGTAGGTAGAAATTTTGCAAACTAGTCTAGTGAAATATGTCACTCATTATGGCCAAGACACCCGTTTTTTAAATTTTAAAACCAATAAATGATCCACAGCACTAAACAAACCCTTTCTGTTACATAAATCATAGCGAGGATGCACTGCAGAGCATAGACTTGGCTCAAAACAAGATCTTATAATTTTTGTCACTAAACAACTACAATACTTAGTCCTATTTTTACAAGTTTTTTTATTTGTGGGATTTGATTTATGTTAATAGTTATTCTGATTTGTCCATCAAATATAACAGTTCCATTTAAAAACCCATGGGACATTTCAGAATTAGTTTGAGCAGTACATATGTGTGCATGTACCAACAAAGTGAACTATATTTATAAACAATGAATGTTTGTCTTGGCAGAGTAAAGCTAGATGTTGTAGATTTAACTGCCATCATAAACAAATTTCTATTAGCTTCCAAGCATAGAACCAATTCAAAATTTATTCTGTTAGGTAAGCTTACTGATCTCTAGATGTAACAGAAACTTGATCAAAGGAAAGCAGTGCACTGAAACATTTCATGTTCGATATGGCATCGAACAAAAACTGAAATATTACCGATATTGGACTTTTTGGGTGATCTGGGAATGAAACTATCTATATATGTGTACTAAATTACCTATCTTTAGGCTTATGGAAGATTAATTGGAATTATTTTGACAGAGTATCATAGTCAGTTAAAATTTTTGAATTTCACTGACTTCTAAAGTAAGGAGATTTTCTTATTTAGTTAGATTTATAATGAAAATGTGAGACATGTTAGGATTTATGGTAGAAAGTGATATTATATTTGGCATAAATACATAGAAAATTGCCAGTTTCAGACTTTTGTAATAACTTGTGGGTAACCATTTGTCTGTGTACAATGTACAGTTCTCTATGACAAGGGGGCCAGACTACCTGACCAAATAGAAGTCAAAATTCAAAAATCTTTTTAAAAATGACATTATTTGACTTTTTGCATTAAAAATTTGTGAATTCATCTAGAAAAACTATTTTAAAGGAAAAATTTTACCAAGGGGCCTTAAGAATTCTTATATAGGGCCCAAGAACCCTAGCACCGGGTTATTGTGGGTAGTGACATCACAGATGGGTCTGTGACTGCTTGGCTAGGGTGCGGTGGGTTACACCTGTGAGTCTGACAGCAGTCAGTGGTGATACAGGTACTGCAGGGGGGCAGTGAACACTTCACATGACTGAACAATTCAGAATACAAACAAAAATTGACTGAAGATCACAAATACATATAGTGGCAATTCACTACATAACAAAAATTATATATATTTATTCCTTTGTATTTATTATATGAACATTATATGCTGAATGCAAATATGTGAATAATTTATTTCAGATGTCGATTGTTCTTGAAATTTTATTGGTTTTCGATAGTTTCATATTAAAATTAATTGCTTTTTTCCAGCAATTCAAGTTGTTTAAAATGATACTAGCACATGGCTATAACGTGACCATTAAAAATTGTGTATATCAATATAAAGCTATGAATTTTCAATGTATAAACTTCCATAATATACCAAACACATAAATTGATATATGTTTTTCTTGTTGTTTTGTGAGTGTAGGTGCAGTTCTGAAGTTATAATTAAAGTTAAAAGTTGGCTTTTAAAGTAAAATGACATCTTCTAGAAATTGTAAATTGCCATCAGACATGTTTTGTTACATTTGTGGACATTTGAAGCTAAACAAGTGAAACACAAAATTACGTTTGGCAACAGTTCTGTGATGCCTACAGTGTGCTTGCATTTAGAATGGTAGTGCTATAGTTTTCAGTCAACAAAACAAATGATAATTATATGCAACTGATAGAAAATTTGATGCACAGTTACCATGTTCTGGTCTGTAGAAATGTCTGTAAAAATGTATTACTTGTTTTCTCATATTGACTTCTTTATGTCAAATTTAAGAGATTTAATTCAGGAATATAGTGCACACTTTCAGCAATACATGTACTGCTTGGATAGAAGGTGTCAGGCATGTTGGAATTGTGGCATGATGGGAGACTGTATATGCTAGCTCACAATATCTTTTTTTTAAACCTTGTATAAAACATGAGGTAAGGCCATTCTGATGTATATGTTTACAAGACTCTATTGTTATGTGAGGAGATGATGTTATATAATATTTTTTCACTTATTCCACATGCTTGGTGTAGATATTACTTACAACTTATCACCATTTGTAGTTTTCATTTTCATATCTACGGCAGCTCTTTGTGAGAGTGTCACAATCAGTTCAATACCCGATGATAGTACAGTACACCAAAGAATTTTTTATGTTTCTGTCAAAAACTGTATTTGTATCATCATTTGATGACAGCATCACATAATCATGGGATAGATGCCAATTACCTGTAATTCCATCTCAGTATACCTGTAATTCCATGCCAGTCCTTTCATGTCTTTAATGTCCTCGATATTGACTACACATTAGGTCATAAACCAAAAAGAGGTACTTGATATAATACTTCTAGTTTCTTCACCTAAAGACTTTTAGTATCCCCACTTGGTTCTATTACTATAAGATTATCAGGGTATGATGATGTATCTGAATTCAACTAATAATGAGACACACATCAGAACTTCTAACTGTGTTAGGTTTGGATGTGCTCACATCTTTCCACCGACCATATGTGTCTCCTACACGACTATGGTTACATTGTTAATTGTGTGTGTTTTTTTATATTTGTCTGGCCTTCCTGTCTTGATCTGTAGTAATTTTCCTGTCCTATCTTATTTTCAGTGATTAACAGCAGTTTCATTGTCACCATTATTCAATTGTAATATTTCTCACAAAGTAGTAAAATTTAGTAATTTAATTTACACTGTATCTATCATCATTAGAGAACCGTATTTCTAGTTTTGGCAATATGTTTTTTAGTGTTCTACATGTTCAGATTTAGTTTTTTTTTTTTTAAAAAAAAGAAGTTTTGGGTTATATTCGTTTATTTGTGACATATATTATCACTTTTAGTGTAGGATTATAAAAGCGTACAGTTATTTGTTTGTTATTTAACTTTATGTACTGTTCTCTACACCTGTAAGCACTTTTAATATTAAGAGCTATGGTTGTACTAAAATGCTAGAACAGAGACTTCCTTGTCTTTGATTGCTGAGACTTTCATCAAGTTAAACTTGAGAATTCATAATAAATTTTGTGATTTAAAAAAAAAAAATTGGTTATATGTTTTAGAATTCAACTATTTCAAAGAAAGTTTGGTAAGATATAATACATAGTTAATGTATCTTAGTATAACATGTATATAAATGACACAGGAAATGGAAAATGGTTCATCAGTCACCAAAGTTGATCGTCAACACGAGTGAAAAACATATATAATGAACACAAACATATACAATATTTCAGCTGTCACCTTATTTATGTAATAGAAACTGAGTCATGTGGTTCGGGAGGTGTACACATGCCGAAGTTTATCACTTAACTGTGTAAATTATGGATATGTCAGGAAAGACTGAGATATTATATATAAATATATATATTGCAGGTGGTGATGAAATTAATAACATAACAAAAGGGTCCAGAATATTAAAACAAACAGTTTATAAATAAGTAAAATTGATTTAGAAGAAATTTTTAACTGGTTAAATGATAATACTAATAATAATAAGTGCTGGGTCAAGAGGTAGAATTTTCTCAGTGGTTGAGGCCAGGCAGGTGTCTGGTATCCAGGATATTTTGGTATAAAAGTTCCCATCTCCAAAGTTCTGAGTGGCGGTGGTTTAGGGGAAAACCGTGATAGCATTGAGGTTGTTAGAATTATGGTAATTGGCATTTTGGAATACGTTGTTGTGGGAGGATGCTTGTTGCAAGTTTTGCAGCGAGGTCTATTGCAAAGAAAAGATCGATATGTTACTTTTGGAGAATTTGATTCAGGGTATTTGTGAACCAAGATGTTTTTGTGGTTAGGTGGTCTGCTGAAACATGAATGGAGGAACAGTTGGTAAAATGTTCGGTAAAAGAGTACACATTTCTGGAAAGGAGCGAAGGAAGTCATGGCCTTGTTGTAGGATTAGATTGATGGATTCAAGACCAGGCAAGAACTGGGTGACAAAGGCAGGGCTGTGGTTGGATTTTAGAGGTGCTGGGCGGGATTGGTTACTTGGAGGGTGGGTGATTTGTTTATATACAAGATCTTCTGGGTAATAGTGGGAAATAAGGGCTTGGGATAGGTTCTGGGAGTACTGGCAGAGGGATTCAGCATCGGAAAAGATACATCTGCCATGGATAGCGTGGCTGTAGGGGACATAACGTTTGGTATGGAATGAGTGGCATCTGTAAAAGATCCTGCATACCAGACACTCAACTGGCCTCATCAAACGATAGAATTCCGTCTTTTGACCCAACACTCATTATTATTAGCATTATCATTTAACTAATTTATTTATATACTTTTTGTTTTAATATTCTGAACCCTTTTGTTACATTATTAATTTTATCACCACCTGCAATATATATATTTATATATAACATCTCAGTCTTTCCTGACATATCTATAATTCACACAGTTATGTGATAAACTTTGGCATGTGCACATTTTGCGAACCACATGACTCGGTTTCTGTTACATGAATAAGGTAAAAACCAAAATATTGTATATGTTTGTGTTCGTCATATATGTTTTTCACTCATTGCGACCTTCAACTTTGGTGGGTAATGAGTCATTTTACCTTTCCTTTGTCATTTATACGGTCTAAAAGTCATTTAAATTTTCCTTAGTTTCATTAGTATAAAGTGCAGCAGTTTAACACATATCTGGTATATAGATTTGTAACTGATTTTTAATGAATCATGTACCTGTATATAAATGTTACAAATGTTAGTGCATACCCTTAGTAAAGGAATTGTCTTTTTTCTCTTTGCAGGACTACAATGGAATTTCACCAAAGCCTAGCTCAGAGTCATGACCAAGAGAATACTGGTGTAGTAGAAAATGCATCAGTTATTGGGGCACTAGAGTTCATGTGTGTTAAATGCCTGCATATTTACAATGCAAGGGATTTGCTAATAAGACACGTGTTCTGTCATGACTCACTTGTAAATACTCCACAGTATATTTGTAAATAGTGTGGTCTTATTTTCTTAGATCTGTCCACATTGTGTGCCCATACATCTTGTCATAAAAATGAAATTACTTTGAAGAAAGAAACAGAATTTCAAGTCGTGTGTGCTATTTGTAGACAAGTATTTTTATCTTGGAGCTCTCTAACAAAGCATGTGTTTGAACATGTCACAGCTGTTTCCTGCCCATCATATATCTGTTTGTGTTGCCAACAAATATTTAAAAATTTGACCACGCTCCGTCTCCATCAGGACTCCAGCAGATCTGCACATCTTCCATCCTTATTTTTGCAAACAAGGTAAGACTGATCCTTCATATTTTAGTTTCCAGATAATGATTATACTTTACAGTTGTAGGCTTTACTTGGGAACCATCAGACCTGTTCAGAATGGATTTCGATCTCCCGAGTATATGTTGAAGGGTATTTACTCCATATGTCTGTGTTACAATTTTTTCTTCAAAATGAGCCCTAGGTACTAGGCTTGTCTCAAAAGTAAGTTACACTATTTTTTTATATCCGCGCAGTTGGCAGGAGACGTCTGGGATTCACAGGGAACTTTCGTCCACCGCCGATTGCGAAGTACGCAGTGTGATTCGTTTTTTAACAGCAAAAAATAAAAATGCAACTGAAATTCACTGTGAGTTGTGCAGTGTGTACGGTGAAAACTTTATGTCGAGGCCAATGGTTTCTCGTTGGCGCCAATCATTTATTGAAGGCAGGACAACAACACACGACGAACAATGAATCGGCCGCCCATCCGCTTCACGGGCCCCGAACATTGTCGAAGAAGTCCGAAGAGTCGTCGACGCCAATCGTCGCCTTACGCTCGACTACATTCATTCACAACTCCCGCCTAATGTTGAAATTAGCCGTGCATCGCTTCACAGAATCATTTCTGATGATCTGCATCTGTCCAAAGTGTGTGCAAGGTGGGTTCCACGGCTCATTTCAGACCACCACAAAGAGCAGAGAGTTGACGCTGCTCTTCAATTTCTGCAGTTTTTTGAGGATGAAGGAGGTGGCCTATACGACCGAATTGTGACTGGGATGAAACTTGGATCCATTACTGGACGCCTGAAACCAAAAGACAAAGCATGGTGTGGAAAGGGAAGGACGAGCAAACTCCAAAAAAGGCTAAAGTTGTGGATTCAGCTGGGAAGGTTATGGCGACAGTCTTCTGGGATTCGAAGGGGGTATTGCTGATCGACTACTTGCCACGTGGGACAACGATAACAGCTGAACGCTATTGTGAGGTGTTAAAGAAACTCAGGATGGCGATCCAGAACCGAAGGAGGGGAAAGTTGATGAAAACAGTGTTTTTGTTCCACGACAACGCTCATCCACACTCTGCTCGTCAAACTCAAGACCTGCTTGAAGAGTTTCGATGGGATGTTTTTGGACACCCACCATACTCCCCTGATCTCGCTCCAAGCGACTTTCATCTGTTTCCACAGCTGAAACAACACCTTGGGGGAAGACGCTTCGCAAACGAAGAAACTCTCAAAGAAGAAGTTCAGACATGGCTAACCAGTTTGGTGGCAGAATGGTGTGACGCTGGATTAAAAAAACTTTTACCACGATACCAAAAATGTATTGAAATTCAAGGAGATTATGTAGAAAAATAACTAATATATGTAGTTTCACAAATATAACCTTTTAAACAAATTCTGGGCGTTATTTTTTTTTAAAAGTGTAACTTACTTTTGAGACGACCCTCGTATTGAGAAATTAACACGGAAACATATGTGAATATTTTTTAAATAGTACAATTTAAGTCAATTGTTTAAGAGCTTCAGCCTGGTGTATGTGGTAGGGTGCTTTCTTCCCGTTTTGCGAACCTGGGTTCAAATCCCAATACTGCCAAATATTTTTTTTTTATATATATGCAGTAATCATTTAATTTTGATTTTATTTCATTTGAAATTCATTTAAGAATTTTTATTATGCGAAATAACATACATTATGTTATTTTCAAACATTTACATGCTACCACTACTGCACAGAAATAAGTATAACTGTGGTAGGGGGGGGGGAACCCGACCTTACGGCTTGTAGAGATACAAGTATAGAAACAATGAACATGAAATATACCTGTTTCATTTTTTAAAAAAAAAAAAAAAAAAAAAAAAAAAAAAACACGTAAACAATAAACAATGAAATAATGATTTTCTAACAAGAAAAGTTGGGACTGTATATTCTGTAATATTTTGTTTTAAAAGTTATTTCGTATAATAAACATTTGTAAATGAAATAAAATCAATGCTCAATGATTACTGCATATAAAAAATGAAATAAAAATATTTGGCAGTATGGGGATTTGAACCCGGGTTCACAAAATTGGTAGCAAGCGCCTTACCGCATATACCACACTGAAGCTTTTAATTAGTGTGCTAAAATTGTAGTATTTAAAACATATGTTTCCGCGTTAATTTCTCAATACCTATGGCTCATTTTGAAGAAATAATTGTAACACAGACATATGTAGTAAATACCCTTCAACATATACTCGGTGGATCGAAATCCGTTCTGAACAGGTCTGATGGTCTCCAAGTTAGTTTAGATGCCCTTTGCTTGATATCAGTGTCTATTAGAAGAAAACTATGTTTCAGTATTGATTCAATGGCTAGCGGGTGTGGTACATATAAATAGGCACAACCTTCAAAACCTCCCATGTAATAATACAGTATACCAGTTAACATACAGCCACTGCCTGTTTTCATATATAGGTTTCCACATTCCACAAGAATAAATGGCCACTGGCAGACATTATTGACATGGAACCCAAAGCACCCAGTTGCTGCCCATTCCATCACCCATGTCTCGAATAATTTCTACTCTTATTTCAGGGTCCATGCTAGTAGAGTCTAATAGAGTCGTCCCAAACAACAGCAGCTCCTCTGAGCTCAGAAGGTGTGAGCTTGTCTACCAATACATACTGGGCACAAGGCAACCACCTGGTCACAACTCAAGATAATACATGGTCATTATTATTATTTTTTGTTTTTTATCCTCTCTTTGCCTCCATCCCCTCTACCTAAATTGAAACACCGCTAACCTGAGGTGATGTTTGACATCATAGAGTCTTTTAATTTTTTAATATTATTATTTTTCATTTTTTGTATTTATATTTGGACTTTATTATATTATTCTGCTTTTGCTGCCCACCAGAGATCAGTATTGACATTTATCTGTGCTCGGATTTGGGCTCTGAATTCTTGAGTCTATACCTATCCTCAGTTTGAATTTACCCCCACTATTATCCTGGCCAACAGTCTTCCAGTGAGGCAGTCTCCCACAGCACCCACCCCCTATATAATGTTCTCCTGTTGATAAAGGGCTAGACCCGAAAATTATATCGTGTGTGTCTTTGTCTTTTCTGTGTGTTCATGTCCCACATCCTTAATCTAAAGGTAAGTGGTGGCTCATTTCCCTATCCTAATTTGTAATTCCTTTACGCTTCTTTGTTTTAATATATATATAATATTATGATTAATCCTTGAAATAGGAGAGTCTTTACCTTGTTATTGAAGTAGTCAAGTTGGAACCAAAAACTAAATATTATAAAATACTTTCCTTCCTAGGGCCAGATTTCAGCAAAATCTTTGTGAACTATAGGTTTTCAGACTTAATAAATGAGTTTTTGTGCCTCACATGCAATGTTATAGCCAAAATAGGATTATTGTTTGCAAGAATGAAGTAAATTGATCATTTTGGTTTAGTGTTTTCATGAAAAAGATCGATACCACAAACAACCAACCTATAGTGTGAGTGGACATAATTGCTTTATTGGTTTGTAGATACGCGAAATGTTGAAATAATTTATACTCTTCCTCAGTGTAATGGCTGTGTAAAATGTTCTTGGATTTCCCACTGTGGAGCACATTTGTTTTAAATCACTCTCTGACTTAATTTTCTGCAAAGTGTCAGGTTTCTTGAGGTTGCTTCCCTTTATATACTGGTGCAAGTCGAGAGTTGCCACATACATCATAGTCACATGCACCGAGTGTGCTTCTGGCAGAGTGGGGGACGGTTGCAGTGCCTCGATGGCTCTGTGTCCTCCCTCTTAGCCCAGTCAATAAAGGTTTTGTGTCGGAACTCTTTCTGGTAAAGCTGATTTTTTCAAGGGTGATAGACCTTGATGAGAGGATTATTTTCTGAAAAGTCCCCGAAAATTCCAATGGAGCTTCCCCCCCTACCCCCCCTTTAAGTTTAAAAATGTAGAGTTTTACGCAATCGCATACAACTTTTTAACCAAACGTTTGTTAAGGTTATATTACTTACAGTTTTATTCCCTGATAAATATTCTACAACTTTTATGATAACATAATTTATGATAAGTGCAGCAGTTTTCCCGTAAATTAACGAAATGTTGTAAAAAAACAATATTTTTTTGCCGCCTATCAACGTTTTTGCAAAACCATACTTTTATTCTTCGCTAAATGA
Organism: Vandiemenella viatica; assembly: GCA_031002005.1. NCBI lineage: Eukaryota > Metazoa > Arthropoda > Insecta > Orthoptera > Morabidae > Vandiemenella > Vandiemenella viatica. The sequence goes on along the minus strand of JARYHS010013300.1, from coordinate 21,065 downwards.
AAAAATGCTTCCAATAAAAGTTGTAGCATATATATTCCTGAGTACATCGGTGTATAAACATATACCGTTATGTGTATTACTCTACTAGTAACATAGAAAACAGTAGCTAGGTTTTGAGCGCGAGAGCGCTCGGGAGTCAGCGGGCGTAGGCGAAAGGCGCCTTATCCTCATATGCCTATTCAATTAGTTAATACTGTAATTATAACATCTATTTTTAACACTTATACTCGTACTAGCCCATAGTGTGTCGACCTTTAATTTGTAATTTAGTAAATATTTGTGTATAATCAAAATAACATTAGAGTGATATGAGAAGTAAAATTTGTTTTTCTGATTGTAACATTTTTGAATTAGAGATTTTAATTTTATTCATAATTAATTATTGTACACATTTGTATGCCAGTTTTGGTTCGGGGGATTTAACCTAGCCTTGTTATATCAAGCCATTTCATTATCCACCACCTATGGAACGGCCGTGTCCCGGACTGGCTAAACCGGCAGCTGTTTTAAATTACTTGTGTTTTAAAACAGCATCACGGACCTCCCACCCACCACAGATATTATATACAACGATTTAATATTTACAAGTCATGATTATTGTATCTCATAAAACTTATTTTATGTTTAGAAGCATGTCTCTTTGATAACGGTTACATATTAGTCTGTATGAGGAAATTCATCTTCTTCTTCTGAATACAGGTGTGAATTTAGGCAAGATAAGCCACTACAGTGTTCACACATTGCAGTGCAACTCAGGTTCACTTTTCTACATCCACAGTATTGTCCGCATCCTTGTTTACAAGAACATGACACTAAGTACAGCAGTTCGTTTGGAGCAAATGGCTTCGAGGTAGGAATTGGTTTCAATGTTCTTTTGGTACCTCTAATTTCTTTCACGTTTTCAATTTTCCAACCCCAATTTGTAGCGTCAAGAGTATTACCTAACCATTTTTGAAATTGAAAAAATACTCTCAGCGAATGTTCACGACATGCCTCAGACGTTGGAGGTAATGTTGCTAGGTGAAAATTTGATCTAAGGGAACTTTTCTTTGTTACTGTCAAGAACTTGTAGTAACAGGCTTTATTCAGATTTGAATATTTCTCTAACCCATAAAAACATAAAACAAATTTCTCACCAGCAACCAAAGGTCCTCTCTTGTCGTAGAATCATCCAAAAACTTCCTCGCTGTATTCTGCATATCAGGTTTCGATATGAGCAATTCTATCGCTTTTAATTTGCCCATTCCATACATGTTGGATGTGGTATCACATCCGGTCATAGCGTGACAAAACAGAAGTAACTGACGTTGATCTCCAAACTTTTCTATGAGAGTGGCGATTCTGTAGTACACTGTTAATGGAACTGCACCCCCTATCTCTTTACAGAAGTATATACAAGTACTTTCAGGAGCCAGTGCCGTAAGTAATACTATTAAGTCGGTATCGGTTCCAACGACAAATACCTTACAGTCACTTCTCTGCTGTTGAATTGCTGTCATAACAATGTGCACATCAGCATCATCTTCCGCTGTAACAACTTGTAGTCCTCGTTTTCTGAATTCAGATGCCAAAGCTAGTACCAGTTTTCTCTTGTTACTAGTATTTCCTGAAAACTCCTCTTTTCCAGTAACACAAATTGTGTTTTCATCAAATACTATGTCAGGTGAAGATCTTTTGGCTGCTCTTCTGTTTTGCTCTTCATTTTTCGTTGTTGGCTCGTATGGATAACCATCAAATACTACAATTGAATTAGATCCATATTTATTTACAACATATGTACAGTAAGTTTCTAAGATGACGCCATAGGAACAATTTCTTGGTCACGCTACTTTGTGTAGAAGAAATCCCCCGTCCAAAACATAAGTTGCACCATTTTGGTCCGTTACGTCGATGACACCTTCTTCAAATACCTTCATCAGTGACGATTTTGTTCCTTTTCGTAAGGATACATCATCAAACAAAGCAGGTGGTCGAGGAGACAGTTCGAATTCCAAGTAAGCCTTCAATTTTCCGGGACTGTCGCACACACACAAAATACGGTTAAAAAAGTTGTTGGGAGTGCACACAAACTTCTTTTGATCGTACCAATGCTGACTTCTGCACTGCTTGAGTCTTAACCATATCATTCCTGTGAAGTTTAATATCATGGAAGTTAGTTCCCTTCATTTTGGCTATGGCTGAGAGACCGACATCATAAGCTTCATCGCAGTTTATTGAATCATCACACACGAATCCAGATGTCAATGAAACTAATTCACCTGATAGTTTTGTAAAAGGATTGTGTGTTTGGAACCATGTTGTAAAAGTTTGCAGGTCCGACAAATCTCCTTCTCGTCTAGATACGCGAAGTTCAACATGCTGCTCATTGTACTGAATTGATGTCCCAAAATAAGCTTCGACAGCATCATGAATTTTTAAGAAAAATTGTGTGCGGAGGACCCATTTCGATAGTGCTGTCGGTTATGCCTCGTCCATGAGTTAGGCCCCCAACGGATTTCATGGGACAGCATCATGAATTTTTAAGAAAAATTGTGTGCGGAGGACCCATTTCGATAGAGTGCTGTCGGTTATGCCTCGTCCATGAGTTAGGCCCCCAACGGATTTCATGGGACGCATCAAACCCTGTTCGATGCACATGTCAGTCCACGTCCCAGACCAGTATTTCCCCGTTCTTCTTACAGTGAAATGTTCTTTAAAGAGACCAAATTCTAGTGGAAATAGTTTAGAGCCAAGTTTAGTCATTTCTTGTGCATAAAGATGTGCGGATTTAGCATATGGCAGATGGCCTGCAGCGTGAAAGTATAAGGCATTTTAATTTTAGTACTTAAATGGAGGTCCCAATTACCGGATCTTTCTGCGTAAATAAACATCATTATGAGGTCAATGCATTTAAGAAGATTTATCCAAAGCTTAGTTGTTCTGCTGAGCGTTTTCACATTATTTAAACACTCATTAAATTGATTCAATGCTGCCTTTACAGTTGGATCTTCGAAAATTTCAGCTTCATTGCGTTTATTTTCAAGGAGCTGCTTAGAAAATGCCTCAAGATTTTCCTACATTAGCAACTATCCCTGACACGTTAGATCAAACGAACGCTGTTAAATGCATTAAAAATTATTTCTGGAAATTATAGCACCTTTATTCTTCCTCTTACACAACGGGCGCGACCGGCTCACGCTGCCCGCCGACTCCCGGGCGCTCACGCGCTCAAAACCCAGCTACTGTTTTCTATGTTACTAGTAGAGTAATACACATAACTGTATATGTTTATACACCGATGTACTCAGGAATATATGAGCTACAACTTTCATCCGAAGCATTTTTTTTCATTTGGTGACGAATAAAAATATGGTTTTGCAAAAACGTAGATAGGTGGCAAAAAAATATTGTTTTTTACAACATTTCGTTAATTTACGGGAAAACTGCTGCACATATCATAAATTATGTTATTATAAAAGTTGTAGAATATTTATCAGGGAATAAAACTGTAAGTAATATAACCTTAATAAACTTTTGGTTAAAAAGTTATATGCGATTGCGTAAAACTCTACATTTCAAACTTAAAGGGGGGGTAGGGGGGGAAGCTCCATTGGAATTTTCGGGGACTTTTGAAAAAAATGTCTCTCTAATAGTGATCTACTACTGGGAGAAAATTCAGCTTTACCAGAGAAAGTTCCGACATTCACTGTTTTTGGCCCTTTATTGACTGGGCTATCTGAAAAGACTTATAATTGGATTTTGTTCTGTGTTAAGGTGATATCCCATGTCTCTGTGTCTTCCATGAGATGAATCTCCAAAGCCTCCTTTATGAAATGGTCCCAGTATCCTTTTGGGTGTGTTAAAACTTTGTGGTACCTTAGATTCAAACCCATAACTCTTCTCTACATTGTGCAAAGCTACACTGACATTGTCTCTTGGTCCATGATCACACTTCTTGCTTATGGAGTGTACTATTTGCCCAATGCACTGCTTAGTAATCCCTTATTTTACTGGTTTGAGAAAAGAAGGCCTTCATGCATGATTTGCCTATGTCTGGCCATACTCACCGTAGTTGCTCCAGCATGTTGTAAAAAGATTTGTTTTTCAGTTTCTCTTCATTTCCTTTCTATTAAATTTTACTGTACCTATTCTTTTGGTATGTTCGTCGTGTATAATTTAGATCTGAGGAAAGACTTTTCATATCACAGATAACTTTCTCCTGGTGTGCTAGATTTCAAAATACCAGTCTCTGTTCAGGTGCATAATTATAGCAGTCCACACGGAGGAATGTTTTGGTGTTGGTTGGTTCCTTGTAGAGTCCATATCCTAGTTTGCCATCTCAATTTTTCAGTCCAAAATGCCCAGAAATGCTTCGCAATACTTCTATTTAATCTGAATTCTAATTTCGAAACTTTCATATATTCCATTTGAACATCAAAGGCAGCCTTTCCCAAACTTTTTCTATGGTAGACTCTTTAGAAACTAGCCATAGACCCCTTAATTATAGTAATAATAATAGTAATAATTGTAATTTGGCTATTTTAGAACTGTCATTTGATAGCTCAACTATTATCTCGCACATTGTGATCAGAGTTCGTGTGTTCTCATGCCTACAGTTATGTTTTTGTAATTCTTAAAAAAAAAAAAAATATTTTTTCTGTGGATCCATTCAGATAGGTCTGCAGACCCTTTGGGGTTGATGAACAACTGGTTAGGAAACCCTGATCTAAGGAAATCATCTAATTTTCTAGTTCTGTATGGCAAAATGTTAAAACTATCATCATATATCTGTAAATACAGGTTTGTTGTATTTCCTCACATATCAGATCCATGTCCTGGAAACGTTTCATTAAAATGTTAGCTAAATTATTATACTCAGTGGCGATCCATTCAAGCTCTTAATAATAATTACCTTTGGAGATCACCTAAGTTGAAGTTAGTGTGTTGCAGAAAGATTCCACCATGAGCGATTTAAAATGCTTTCTGAACAACTCAAGTTTATCACCCAGATTCACCTTTGTAAAAAAGCAACACTATATCAAAACTGATGATCATGCTATTTGGTACTGGTTGTAATGTTACTATCATATCGTTTCATTACTTTCGGTACAATCAAGCATGAAGCATTGCATCGCACTCTGGATGACTTCGTTCATACTTGGTCAAATTTAATTAAATTGGTTATCTAGTAAAATAAGTTTGGGTAAGTTGTTTATTTGGATAAAACTTGAAGTAAAGTAATTAGCACATGGATCTTATAGAAAACCTTTTAATGTACACTGATTTGCTTCAATGAGTTTTATATTCGAAAGAATAATCTACTTTCAAAACAAACACATTTTTGCAAACACAAAAAAAAGACCTGACCTTTCACCTGACTGGCGTATCTAGTGATAATAACTAATGGCGGTTATTTTTTAAAGTAGCCTACTCAAAACCCTGCATACAAGCCTGAAATGATAATGGGATATGAATTTAGTAAATATTGTAATCTCATCAAAGTATTTCGTTTTTAAATAGGAGGTTTCATCACTGTCTTCTTTTACTGTTTTCATTTATTTTTGTAAATTCTTCATCTTTTGTGATAGATTTGTAAAAATAAATGTAGACGTACCATCAAGTTGAACCTGCAGGCACAGTGCCACTGACTCCCGCTTTAATTTTTTCATTTCAAAAATATCAATAATCAAAACATTTAAATAAATAACAAAGGTACAAGGGAAACATGCGATTAGATTCGCAATTGTTGTTGTGTCGCGGTTACAACTAACATTCAACATCAAAGTCAGTACAGCACTGCTCACATGGAACCTGCGGTAATAATACAATAACTAACACCAGTCAAAAGGAATAAAGTCATTGTAACTTGTTGTTTCTTTATAGATTTTTGGAACTGCAAAAAAGGGATGCTAGACATGTTTCCGGAAGTTATCACAGAATGGAATAAGTAACAGATATGATAAAAGAGCTGGAATGGGATTCATTGGAAGACAGGAGGAGGGTGAAAAGAGTCATGGGAGTGTACAAGGCATAAATTGATCATGAGTCATAGACAGATATTGGTGTAAGAATTAAAAGTAAGGTTTGGAAGGGGAAAGCTGACCATGACCACAAGCTGGCACTCGATTTCAGGCACAAGGCTGTAGGAAGATTCTCTTTTTTGGTTAGGGTGTCAGGGATTGAAATAAGTTACCAAGAGAAATTATGAATAATTTACAAAAATGTTATAAGAATTTAAAGTTAAAATTTGTAGAGGGCAAATGTAGGTGGGTGCAGGATAGGGAGAAGATGAGTATCTAGGAAATTGCCACCGGTGTGGGAGCTCCATTGTAATTTAATTAAATATTATTAGAACAAAACATGTGCAGAGATGTATATCACAAACTATTAGACAACACTTTTATATTGTAAATTACACTATAAAACAAAATAGATGGTATCAAATCTTAAATAAACAAATTTCATAAATGTGACAATTAAGTTTTTCCCGGCGTATGGTAGCCAGGAATTCTTCACGGGTCTTCTGCCGGATAAGATCTTCTAAACACGACGTTTCGGCAGTCACCTCCGCTGCCTTCATCTGGTGAGCTGTCATCGCGAAGTAGCTGCCGCGACGGTTCGACACCGAATGTGTGCGCTACGACGCTCGCTCGCAATGTGTTCGACGGGCTCCAACATTCTCTCCTCACCCTTAGGTTCAGAGATTCCTTTTAGGAAGTACTTGCCTTATTGGCATCACCTTCCTTCTTTCTTTTTGTTATTTTGCGTCGTTGCTTTTTTGGATTTTTCTTTTCTTTTGGAGCGTTAAGGTTCCTATTTTTTTTTTTTTTTCAGTTGCTGGTTGTAGGTGTTGATTATTCTCGGTTTGATAATGGCTTTTCCCGAGCATCGTCGGGTTGTGATGGTGTTGTTGCAGCAGCAACTGCTTGGGCCGTCGCTGCCGCGACCATTTCCGGGATCTTGTTTATTGCGTCGGTCACTGCTTGCGCCAGCTGACGCAGCGCAGCGGCCGACGTGTCTGCGGCGAGAGGCTCGGAGTGACTGCGGGATCCACCCTCCGCAGCGTCTGCTAGCCGACCGGCCTCAGACTGAAATTATCCGGGTGGCCTAGATCCCGGAGTGTGGGGAAGTTCTTACGATTTATCGTATCACCTTCCAGTTTAATTATATTGATGTTTCATTATGGGTGTAGCATAATGGGAGTAGTCAGCTCCATGATCGTGTGTCGTCTTCGGGTGTAACATTCCCGGGGTGGCTGCATTTGCTAAGACTTGCGCCATTAGCAAGGATTGCTGCTGTAGCAGCTGGATGATGACGTTGGTGTTGTCATGTCGGTTGCAGTCAGCGTGATGAGGAGGATGGTATGATGCGGACTGCTTCTTCATCGCGACGCGTCGCTTAGTTCCAGTTACAGCTGGATGTCGGCTGGGCGGATTTGCAGTAGAAGGTGGCTCCGGCCCGTTGGTGCGGTTTTGTTTGTGTCGCCCGTCCGTTGCGGGCCTCATATGCGGCTGCATCTGTTTGGTGGTGGAAAGCTGCAGTCGTGACGGACATCCGCCGTACAAGGCTGGGTGCCCCAGATTGCAGTTGCAGCATCTTGTGTGGTGTCTTGGATGTGGACATTCGGCTACACGATGTCCCTGGCCGCATCTTGTCTCCCTAGTACACTGCCAGGATACGTGATTGTAGCCCTGGCAGTTGAAGCATTGAATATAGCTTGTAGGGGTAGGATGTTTCCTCTCAATCTCGACGGGTTTCCCCGCTAAGATTTTGATGTTGTTGAGTGTTTCTGGCGGCGCTGTGGTCTTGAAGGTGTAGAGCGGGATTCGTTCTTCTGTCCCTGTCCGCCTCATCTGGTGGACCTCGTTGGTCTGCACGCCTTGCTTGGCGAGTTCTTCCGCCACTGCTTCTTCATCCGTGGTAACTGGCAGTCCTCGAACTACCAGTTTCCGTTGGCGACGAGGCTCGTCGGTGCGGGACGCGATGTTTGCACTCCGCAGGTGTTCTTCTACTGCTTTCAGGTCACTGGGGCACGACAGGCAAGCCGCACCCCGCTGCTTCCTGGCCAGCTCATGAAAGGGAGTGCCGTCTTGCTTCTCAGCTCGTCGCAGATGCTTGTCCAGTTGCCCTGGAATATTACTGTAATAGGCCGCACGGGGCCTATTTCTATCGGCGGCTGGGAGTCTTCGCTGAAGGCGGCCACGGAGTCCACGGACATGTCCGTCTCCGATAGCTCTTCCGGTGATGGAGGCTGCGGTGTGGAAGGCAGACTTTCTTCTCCCGTGGCTGCAGTGGTGCTCGCTTCCTCCGATGGTTGCGGTCTGGTGGGTGAGCTGAGCTTCTTGCGATTCAGCCATTTTTCGACGGAGTTGTGGTCCAGCCGGGTAAGGTCTTCTGCCGATATGGTCTTGTAAGCCTCCGATAAGTACCCTCTGGAACTCGACGAAACGGCTGCTTAATCTCTTCAAAGATTGCTAGGTTAGTAGCAATGTTTTTGGCTCGTTGTTTCGCTGCAATCGCCTTCTTCTTCTTGCTTCCTTTGGTCATTTCGAGTCGTCCTTGCGGACCGTCGTCGTCCTAGGTGTTGGCTCAATATAAGGCCCGCTGCGACGGCGGGGTCGGCTGCTCGGCGAAACTTGTTACCGTGGATGGCCCAATAGACGCCCGCAACCAGTGTCTTCTTGCTAGCTGGCTGATGATGCGTCTTCATTGGCTGCTAACTCGGAAGTTCTCTGTCCGTTTTTCTGGCCGAATGTGTGCGCCTCGTGGTACTGGCTCCTTATATACCCTGCGGCCGGCGGCCCGCTAGCCGGAGCGGCTGCCTGCTGCGCTGCCATTGGTCGGCGCGTCAACCGAGCTCCGCCCTGGACTGCTGTGTCCCAGCTCTCTTCTGGGACGAATGTTATTCTGCTGCTCCATGACCTGAAGCAGCAGCAGAATAACATTCGTCCCAGAAGAGAGCTGGGACACAGCAGTCCAGGGCGGAGCTCGGTTGACGCGCCGACGAATGGCAGCGCAGCAGGCAGCCGCTCTGACTAGTGGGCCGCAGGCTATATAAGGAGCCAGTACCACGATATCTGCAGGAGGAGAATATTCCATACTACTCCTTCCCACTGGCCACAGACAAGACAACCAAGCTAGTCATTCGAGGACTCCCACTGTGGCTGCCGACTGAAGAAGTCCAGGCAGGGCTCACAAATGCCGGATTTAAAATTGAATCTGTAGAGCAATTGAGATTCCCAGCCGACCCAGCCAGAAATCTACAGGAGCGACCGATGCCTCTGTTCATGGTCACCCTGAAGGACACACTGGAAAATAGGCCAATAATGGAGCTGGATAGCCTATTAAAAATACCTGTAAGCCTCGAAAAGAAGAGGACAGACAGAGGTCCTCTCCAGTGCTACCGCTGTCAGAAGTACGGCCATGTTAGCCGACATTGTCGACTGCCAGTGGCGTGTGTCAGGTGTGGTGGCAGCCATACCGCCAAGGAATGCGCACTCAAGAAAGGAGAAGGGCAGCCAACCTGCGCGAACTGTCAAGGCCCACACGTAGCCTCCTACAGAGGCTGCCCCGGGTATCAGGATGCAAAGCGGCGAGCATCTAGGAAGCCTGGTGACAACAAAAATAGGCGTGAAGCACCTACACAACTGTCCGACCAACGGCCTCTAGCAACGACGAGCAGCCAACCAGTAGGAATCACGACTGTGGCCACCGATGAAGGAACAGCAAAGCAGTACAACAAGAAGCCAGCAACGGATCCAGCAGCTGCACCTGACACAGGACTAAGGGCAGTCATGAAACAGCTGACTGAAGCTGTGCAGGGGTTGAGCGACATTGCAAACACCTTGCAGACAGTCCTCATGGCAGCGATACAGAACAACACAACAGCGAGACAGAACAGTGCTACTCAATCCACCGCAGGTCAACAGTCCGAAGATGGCCATTAGACCACTGGAAGGAGTCAGAACCTGCGCTTGGAACGCTAATGGACTAAAGAAGCAAGACAACGAATTCCAGAACTTTATGCGGGATGAAAGGGTGGACGTCTGCCTGGTCTGTGAAACGCACCTTAAGCCAGGAGTACGCGTCACGGTTCCCAACTATTTATCGTACCGCAGAGATAGACCAACCGCAGGAGGCGGAGTTGCCGTGTATGTGAAGAGGTCGCTGAAACACCATGCTACCTCGCTTCCCTTCATGACTACGATCGAAGCCGCAGCGGTTGTGATCTACACAACGACGGGCCCAATCACCATGATTGCGGCCTATCACCCGCCGGGGGCAACGATCTCCACCGCCGACTTAGCCGCCCTTAGCAACATACCCGGGAACTTCATCATTGGAGGTGATCTAAATGCGAAGAACCGCGAATGGTATAGCCGGGTGACCAACGCAAGTGGTAATGTGCTGCAGAGGGAGGCACAGAGGAGAGGGCTGGCGGTCTGGGCGCCGGAGAAGCCAACGTACTTCCCCCCGCAAGAACGATACAGAGCCGACGTTCTAGACGTGTATATCACGCGCGGCATACCCGCAAGGCCACTGCTGCTGTCAGTCCCACAGCTATCCTCAGACCACAACCCGGTGTTAGCGGACTGGGATATGGGACAGGAAAGCGAAGAGACGAGCGGCCGGAACTACTGGAGAACAAACTGGACCCAATTCCAGGAGGAACTCCAACCGGTGATGGAGCAACAGCTGCAGCGCGGTAACGAAAATGGAAACATCGACCAACATTTGCAAAGCTGGACGGAAGCCACCCTGAGGGCAGCAGAGAATTCAGCCCCAATGAGGAAGAGAAAACCGGGAAACCAGCTTCCCCAAGAGCTACTCGACCTCATCAGGGACAAGAATTGGGCAAGGAAGAGCTGGCAGCAGACGCGGGACCGAGTGTACAAGGCGCTGCTAAATCGCTTGCAACGCGAGGTCAAGGCCCAACTGGAAAGGTACAGGAACGACCAGTGGGACAGCCGGGTTGCTCAGCTTCGGACGGAGGACGGTACCGCGTGGCAGCAGACGAGGAGATTTATAAGGGCGAGAAGGCGTACTACTGTTCTCCACGGACCGCAAGGATTGGTCTACACCTCTGAGGAGAAAGCAAATGTCCTTGCTGACGTTTTCGAGGAAAACTTCCGTCCTGTGGCCGAGCCATACGACGACGAACACATCAGGAGAGTCAACCGCGAACTGCGCCAATATCTGGCCAGCGACGAAGGGGACGACGAGCAGATAGGAGAGGTTGACGCCAGGGAGATAATAGAGGTGGTGAGGAGGTCGCAGCCCAACAAAGCTCCGGGAAACGACGAAATCAGCAACCTCATTCTGCAGCACCTGCCTCCAGCTGCAGTCCAGAGCCTAGCACACCTCTTCAACAAAATTCTCCGGCGGAAGAAGTACCCAGACGGCTGGAAGGAGGCAGAAGTTGTGGCGATACCCAAGGCTGGGAAGGACCACACCTTCCCACAACACTACAGGCCCGTGTCGCTGCTGCCAGCTGTCTCCAAGGTATTCGAGCGGCTACTTCTGAGGCGACTGATGGTCCATGTAGATAGGCTGCAACTAATCCCCGCAGAGCAGTTCGGCTTCCGCCCAGAACACTCAACAACGCACCAGCTGATGCGAGTGGTGGAAGAAGCGACCGACGCCTTTAACAGACGCCGGTACTGCGGCTTGGTACTACTCGACGTGGCTAAAGCCTTTGATACCGTGTGGCATGTAGGTTTGCTACACAAACTGAAAACAGCAGGCATACCAAAACCCTATGTGCTGCTCATAAGAAGTTACCTGTCTAACAGGAAATTTAGGGTCAAGGTCGAACGCTATTTGTCCACGTTGAGGAAAATCCGAGCAGGGGTGCCACAGGGATCGGTACTGGGGCCGGTGCTATTTATCATTTTCACATCGGATATCCCCAGACCGATATACATCATGTCAGCCTTCTACGTGGACGACACTGCATACTTCACATCATCATGGAGCATACAGGTCATCTGGCAACGCCTACAGGCAGCGCTGGACGAGCTAGAGGAGTGGGCGACCCTGTGGCGGGTGAAGATTAACACCACCAAATCCCAAGCAGTGGTCTTCTGCAGGAGAGGCTTACCACCACGGCTGGGCCTACAACTGTTTGGGGAGCAGATCCCCCAAAAGAATGCCGTACGCTACCTTGGCGTTACCCTGGACCAGCGACTGACGTGGCGGCACCACATCGAGGACGTCAGGAGCAGGGTCAACCAAAGGTTGGGGGTCCTGTACCCAATTCTCAACCACAATTCATCGTTGCCTCCACGCTGCGGTGTCCGAGTCTACCAGGCGCTCGTTCGCCCAGTAATCGAGTACGCCAGCCCAGTGTGGGCCTACGCCGCCAAGACCCACATGCGGAAGCTGCAGGTGCTCCAGAACAGAGCTCTGAAGAGAGCGCTGCATCTCCCACTGAGATTTCCAACGGCGGACCTGCACCAGCTGGCGCAGGTACCTACACTCCCTGCGAGGATGGCAGCCACGGCGGAGAAATTCTTCACCAAAGCAGCGTCATGCAGGAACCACCTGATCAACGAGTTGGGCGAGTACGACACCGAGGGGCTGAGGCACAAGAGACCAAAATCGATCTTCGATCCAGGTTAGTGCTCAACACAGCGACGGAGAAGTGACCCCCCCGCCCCCCCAGTGGCAGAAATCCGTGTGAAACTATCTAGTGCAGTGAGTCAAAGAAAAGAAGTGCACCACCCCCCCCCCCTTTCCGCCTGTGGCAGAAATCCGTGTGAAACTATCGATTGCAGTGAGTCAAAGAGTGGAAACCCACGATGCTTGACTACAATCTGTTCCACAACTGTGGACCTAGTATATAAGAATTTTAAAGTACTAATAACCATAAGATAAGTTTGCAAACATATAACTCTGACAATGTGTTAATCAATTGCACGAAAGCAAAGCCAATGCCTAAAAATATAATGATAATTATAACCAATTTGTAAAAGCAGGGGAAGATGTCATCAACAGAATGACAGGCACCCCTACTCTAGTCTCGTCAACTCCAGTGGAGTTGACAGTAATTTCGTGTGCTGCTGCTGTGCTGCTGCAGGCGCACACATTCGGTGTCGAACCGTCGCGGCAGCTACTTCGCGATGACAGCTCACCAGATGAAGGCAGCGGAGGTGACTGCCGAAACGTCGTGTTTAAAAGATCTTATCCGGCAGAAGACCCGTGAAAAATTTCATAAATGTTTGAAATCAATAAACCTTGGTAATGAATGTTCAATGAAAAAACAGTAACTATCTCAAATTATCCATACAAATTTTGTATTTACAAAATATGCACTGTAAATTTTAATGTTAAAAGAAATTAAAACTACAAAATTAGTCTTAACGTTTTCAAAATTAATTACCTATGGGATCTGAAACTTGTTTCTTTTACAGCTCTACATAATTTCATGCAGAAGCAGCAGGTTCAAGACTTTCGTAAAAAAAAGTTGTTACAATATAATACTGACAATAAACATATTAACATTCTTTAACTATAGCACAATACATATCAATAAAGAAATATAATTTGGTATAAATTATGTATAAAACATAAGATCATTTGCTAAAATCATTTCAGCGTCCCCATTATTTATATGTTACAGGCTGTATGAAATGTAACAGTTGTAACAACACAATGTTTATTGTCATTTGAATATATTATATTTTATAAAAAAATTTGCTATTAACTAAGATATATGTATATATATATAAAGGATAGCAAAATGAAACACCACTTACCTTAGGTGATGGTATCATGGGGTGAACACATAAAAACGCACACGGACAAGAAAACATTTATCTCCTGTTGACGAAGGACCAAGTCCCGAAATATTCATTGTTTTTCCTGTTCTTGTGCGTTTTAATGTGTTCACTCCATGATACCATCATCTATGGTTAGTAGTGGTTCATTTCGCTATCTTTTTTTTAATTTCATTAGCTAATTAGCTCTTGTTATATCCTGGTAATTATATATATATACCTGTTATAACTCAAGAATTACTCACTCTGTTTCTGCTTATGCTGCCTAATCTTTTACAGATATATTAAGACAATTAAGGCAATCATTATGCACTATAAAAAAAATATTGCCAACAAAGATGATACCAAAAGTAAATGAATTTGATCTCTCTATGCTTGATAAACATATTCAGTAAAATGATTGAATGTTTGCTGCACAGATATGTAAATTCAAAATTATTGAATAACTAAAATACTGTTGTACTGTATAATAGAAGTAATATAAACTACAAATAATTATATTAATCTTAAGATAGTGATTCTAATTTTTATATAGATTTTATGTTATTTGAATATTATATATATATATATTGTGATTAATAGACATTGACACCGTTTGACCAATCATGATGAAAGTCGGCACATCCATTTATTCTTTTATAGAGAAGGTTTATGACCAAACAAATTTCAAAACCACTCCATACTCCTTTTTACAACCCTTAATTATTATATAAAACTACTTTTTTATCCTATTTCGTTTGAACTTTGTACATGTATACTTTAAAATAAAGAGAAAATCCAACCCCTCTCCCCCTTTATATGTATTTTTTCATGGAGAAAGTTTCAGACTAAACAAAAACCACCCCCTTTTCCCCTTCACACTCCTTAATTCTTGTGCAAACCCTTAGTTTTTATCCAATTTCGATGGAATTTTGCATATATATTTTTTAAAACAAAGAGGAAAATGCTGTTTACATTAGCATTACAAAAACTCAATCTCCTACCCCCCCTCACCTTTCCATCCTTTGATTATTGTCAATGTTCTTTACACATCGCTACAGTTTCTATCCAATTTTGATCGAATTTTACTCACATATATTTTAAAACGAACAGAAAAATATTCTCTTCATTAGGTTTCGAAAAGCCTAACCATTCTCCTTTTTCCCAAGTGTTATTTACGTAAACCCACAGCTTAAATCCTGCCAAATAAATCAGCTTTTTTATATTATGCCAGAATATTCATAATTTAAATGTGTCATTTGTATATCAGATTTTAGCTTGGACCATAAGCTTAAACATTATGGAATACCATGAAAAATCCATATTTTCTGTATGATGCTGGAACAAATGAATATATTAAAGATACAGATTTATGTATGTGATATGTATTAATGCACAGATGGTAGATGTTTTAACTACTGATATGGTTAGGTTAAAATGCAGCCTGAATGTAAACTAACATTTTGTATTGCAGCATCCGATTCATCTCGTTCTGGGAATTGTTTGGGCATATCAATATTTAGTTTGCAGCTGAAAATGGCTGGTGCCAAATTAATGAAACTTGTTACGCATGATACACATAGGAAATATAAAAATAGTGTATGGGTAACTTGGTTCTGATTAGACCAGGCAATGCCAGGTACTCTGCTAGTTGTAGGTATAAAAAAGTTTCTGGTAATATATATTACTTAAATTAGAATTTTAATAAGATAATGGGCACTTGTTTATAAGAAAGTGTTTAATAGTTAGATAAGAGATACAGAGCTAGTCAAAATGATTGCAGCGATTTCACCATTTTATTTTGGATGTCCTATTATAGGCATGATGATGAGGTTTGCTTTTATAAGACAAGTGGCTCTCCAAGTTTCAATTGCACTAAATGCAAGCTTCATGTGGTGGCCACTAGAGTGCTAGAGAGAAGATGGATGAAAGTGAGAAAAGTATGTTGTTCTCGAATTTCATTTGACTAGGTCTGTGGTGATTGTTCAGCGACACTTTAGAACAAAGTTTGGCAAAGATCCCCCGCATGCTAACACCATTCAGCGTTGGTATCAACAGTTTAAACCACGAGAACGGGTTACCCTCCTGTGTCTCAAGAAACCATTGAACGTGTGTGCGCCAGTTATGTTCGTAGCCCACAGAAGTCTACTCCTCGATCGAACTAAAGGAACTAAATTTTTCACAGAAGACTGTTTGGAGAATCCTATGGAAGCGACTGTGTATGAAGCGTTACAGATTACATACAGTTGCTACAAGCACTGTCGCAAAATGATTAAGTGCGATATTTATAATTATGTGCCTAATATCTAGAACAAGATGAAATATTCGCAGAAAAACTTGTGTTTACTGATGAGGCCACTTTTCATGGGAGTGGAAAAGTGAACAGGTACAATATGCTCATTTGGGGGCTGAAGACCCCCATGCTTATGTGGAGCACGTTCGTGACACTCCCAAAGTAAACGTGTTTTGCGCGATCTCACAAAAGAAACTTTATCGTCCTTTTTTTTTAATGAGGTGACGATCACAGGGAAAATAAACCTTCAAATGTTGCAGAATTAGCTCATGCCACTTCTGGAAGCTGACAGTGAAGATTTCATTTTCCGGCAAGACGGTGCTCCACCCCATTTTTCTCTAGCTGTCCGTAATTTTGTAAACACCAAGGTTCCAAACAGATGGATAGGTCGAGCTGAAGATGCTGATTTGCAGCTGATATCATGGCCTCCTCATTCTCCTGACCTAACCCGCTGTGACTTCTTTCTTTGGGGTTTCGTAAAAGACACAGTGTTCGTGCCACCAGTACCAGTTGATCTGCCATACCTGCGGGTTCGCATCACCAGTGCATTGGCTCTCATTGACACAGACATGCTGCATCAGATATGGGAAAAACTCGATTATAGGCTTGACGTGTGCAGAGTCACTAAAGATGCACATATTAAGCATCTGTAGACACTCAAAAAACTTTCACAGTTTGTTTATATATCTGGATAATCTTGTAAGTGTATAACAAATAATAAATATGTAGTAATTTTCTGAAATCACTGCAATCATTTTGACTAGCATTGTACAAAAATTTTGATATAGCATAATTAGTGCATACTGTACACCAAATTTATTGAGTGAGCTGTGAGTAAGAATTTAAATATATTTTCCTTCACTTTACTTAAGCTTGCTAAAATCAACTAATTATATATATATAATTGTGTACATGATATATAGATATTGGAATAGAAAAGTAATGCTAAATAGCTTGAAAACTATTAAGTAGTTATATAGTTTATATCTTGGAGCAGTGAAGTTGTAATTTTATACATGCAAGTTCTGTTATTATTATATATAGATTATTAAAAATCTGTTCTGCGAACTTCACATTATAACCATTAGTTTATTAACTATAGGAATGGTATTATGCTAAATTGACATGTTTCTTTTTTTGTAGGTATCGTCAGGTCATTCCTGCTCATGATCTGCAGCAGCCTAACACTTCTGGAATGTATGAAGAGCCTTTTATAAATTCTGGTATCCTAATAACACATAAAAGAATCCATAACCAAGACCAGCCTTATGCTTGGGATGTTTGTGGTCAAAGTTGTGAAAAGTTTGGTAAATTCATAAAACATAACAAAATTCATACATTTGACTGGCCTTATACTTGCAAAGTTTGTGGAAAATCATTTATGCAGTATGGTCACTTTGTAGCACATAAATGGCTACATATAGGTGAGCGACCTTATGCTTGTGAAGTTTGTGGGAAAATGTATACTCAGTCTAATGACCTTAAAACACATAAAAGATTTCATACATTTGTGCGGCTTTATACTTGAAAAGTTTGTGGAATATCATTTATGCAGTATAGTCACATTGTAGCACATAGAAGCATACATACGAGTCACCTTATGCTTACGAAGTTTGTTGGAAAACGTTTACACGGGCTAGTTACGGAATAATACATAAAAGAATTCATAGAAGTGAGAAGCCTTATATTTGTTAGAAGTGTGTAAAATATTATTCTAGTGATAGTAGCCTTACACAACATAAAAGAATTCACAGAGGTGAGCGGCCTTATGTTCGTAAAGTTCGTGTAAAATCATTTAAACAGTCTGGTCACCATAAAGCACATAAAATAGCCCATACTGACCAACGTCCTTATACTTGTGAACTTTGTGGAAGATCATTTTAGGAGTCTTTTAAGTTCAAAATACATAAAAGATCTCATACAGGTGGTCATCTTTAGGTTTGTGGAAAATTGTTTACATCATCACATATCTTCATACAACATAAGAGAATGCGTAACAACTAGCAGCCTTATGCTTGTAAACATTCTAGAGAATTTTTTTATGGATTGTAGTTACCTAACAATATATAAAAGTATTCATAGTGGTGAGAAGCCTTATTCTTTGTAGCTTTTGATTTGTAACACACAAAAAATTGTATATAAGTAAGTTGCTTCACATTTGTGAAGGTTAAGGAAAATTTTGTAAGTAGCCAACTTGCTGTAAAATTCATATAAAATTATACTGGTGGGGAGTTTTATGCTTGTAAAATCTTGAAAATTTGTTTACGGGGTCAGATAAAGCTGTAATTCATAACCTATTTGCACTGTAAGCCACAATATTATTATCTATGTGGCTAAATAATCATATAGTTGTGGACATTGCAGAAAATACTATCATTCTTATAAGAAAATCCATTTCTACATCTATATCTACCTTCATACTCTGCAAATCACAAACATTGTGGGTGGCAGAGGGTGCTAAGCACCAATCCTAAACCCGCCCATTCCAATCCCGATTAGTGCTAGGAAAGAATGAATACATATAAGTATCAGTACGGTATCTTATTTCTCTAATCTTATCCCTCCGGTCATTGCGACCTAAATAGGTTGGCGGAAGATATATGGTAGAATAAAATTGTCACTATATATATATATATATGTTATTGGCCTCGAAGTTGTGAAAATTTTAGAAAATTGTTTATGGCATCCCCTAATCCTATAAATTATGGTGAAATCCATTTCTCTTCTTTTTTGCATTAATCCTACTTTACAGGGGCTCATTTTCTGGATGTATTAATTTGAGTTGATCTTGTACATCTTCAGGTGAGACATTGACTAGATGCATGTCCTCCTACAAGGTATCCAGCCAGTGTTTCTTCGGTCTCCCTCTTGGTCTTTGGCCCTCCAGTCTTATGTTGAGTGCTGTTCTTGCCAATGAGGTGGTGTTGCTGCATAGTATATCGCCGTACCATCACCAAGGACCCTAATGCATTTTCTCAGTGGTTGGAGTCACACCAATTATTGCACAAATGTTCTCATTCCTGATGCACTCCAATCCAGTGAGTCTCTGTGGCTAGCAAATTATCTACATTTTCATGACATGCAGCTGTTGTTCATTATCTTTTTGTGTCTGGCCAACATTTTTTTTATACAGTGCCACTGCATGAATGATGGTTCTGTAAACCTTTGGTTTAATGTATATTAGCAACTTCAGGTCAAAAAGGATCCCTATGACTTGACGCCACTTCATCCAGGCTGCGTTGACGCTGTTTCAGACGTCTGGCAGTGTATAACCATCTGAACAGAGTACTGTTCCCAGGTAATTGAAGTCTGATGACTTGTGGAGTTCAATGCCATCGTTATTAACAAACTCGTCCCTTGAAACCCTACACTCATTTTTCAGTCTTCCATACATTGAGGCACACGCTGTATTTATTGAGGGAAGTTATCCGTAATTGAATTTGTTGTTCAAATTCTTGTCGAGATTCATTGGTGACCATGATATCACCAAAGAGTAATATCCAGGGATGTGGAATGAGCAGTTCTCTGGCAATGGTGTCAAGATAGAGGAAAAAAGAAGTGGGGACAAAGCTGATCCTGGGTGAACACCAACATTGATGGGAAAAAGAACTCCCTATTGCACATCAAACATAACTGGTGACAATACAATGTAGTGACAGAATTCATTTAATTTATACCTCTGGTTCTTCATGCTATCTCAGTGGGTAACAGATTAGATTTCTAGGTATCCTATTGAAAGTCTTTTCAATATCTAAAAAAGCTATGTGCAGTGATTTTCTCTTATCAACATGTCTTTCCATCAAAAGATGTGTGGCATGAATAGAGTCAGTCATCCCTGTGCCTTTCATGAAACCACACTGATTTAGGACAATCTTAACTATGCTTGGAAGGCATGCATGCACTATGCATTCAAAGATCGTCATTGTGTGGTGAGGTAGGTAAATTGGTCGATAGTTGGAGCGGTCTGTCATATCACCCTTTCATTTCCATAATAGTATTATAGTAAAACTAGTGAGCTAAATATGGTAAAATCCAGCTCTATGAGCAGAAATTCCATTTTAAATTTTGTGAGCGTTATATCTTGTAATGTTTGGTGCTTTAAAGAATCCATCAGGGTGATGGAAAATTTGGTTGCAATATCTGTTGAAACCTTTTTACATAGTGAAATAGAACTGTGTTAATTTTATAGCAAATTGCTTAAAATATTTTCATATTCTGGAAAATATAATTGTTTGTTTATATTATCAGTAATCTGCTGCATTTCATGTAATAGAAATTTACATTACTTAATTTATTGTATTTACAATTTAATTAAGTTTAATTAGATAATATTGTATGATATTTAGCTTTAATACAGGTGTTGTTATGTCTTTTTGCTAAGTTTGAAGTAAATATCTATAAAACTTCATTTGAAGTATAGATTTAACTGATACTTATGTATACAATAAATCAGTGCTTTTAATCAAATGTGGTATATTCTCTTTCATTATTTGTTATAATGTATGTACTATTAGAAATGACATTTGTCTTTATGCCATCTGCCGTATTACAAATTTTGGAATGTTTAATTGCTGATTTAATATATATGCCTGACCACAGTGTGATGTAATTTTAACTGAATTCCTGATTGATTGTAAACTGAATCATCAAACTCTAGTCACATGAGCATTGGCACACAACTGATGAGCCAATCTTTTGTGAGTGTTTCTCTTGGGAGTCGAACATAGACTGTTTTGTAGTTCCACGGCTGTGCTATAACATGTAATTACCAAGAGGTGTTCTGAACAACTTACCTAAAATGGTGAAATAATTTATGTTCATAACTAAAAAGTAGGCGGGTGATAAAATTACACTCAAAGAATTTAAAATTAAAATTACTCCTGGAACATATAATGACATATCTTAGAAGAATATTTAAACCAAACATAGCGAAATGACTGCACAGTTACCTAATTTTGGTCAACTTAATTGATGTTGAGGGTGAAGTTGGCACATATAGTTATAATTATTTAGAATTGAATTTTGGCACTAAAATG
>JARYHS010013299.1:0-17280 GCA_031002005.1 Vandiemenella viatica | reverse complement strand
TTATTTGATTTTTTTGGTTTTGTTGTTTCCTACATTTCTGTCAACCAATCAGCAGATATGCAGTTTTCTAGTTACAGATTTAAATTAAATCACTCACTGTAACTTCGGTTTTGCGGTCTTTAGCACAGTTACTTGAATCCTCGAAAATCAGTCAGTACAGTAAAGGCACCAACAAACTTACAATGTTTGTTGTGTAACCAAGAATTAAATGCTGAACATCTTTTTCCGAGACTCATTTGAATTCATGGTATTTGTTTTGGGTTTATATTATTTGACTATAACACGTTTCAATATGCGTTTTGGTACGGGCAGAAAATTAGTTAAGGTGGCCTTCATCTGACCTCATTTTGGGTAAATCTTATGAAATCAAAAGGGACTAGAATAATACCGAATAAATTAAACATGCTTTATACAGCGAGATGAACCATAAACTCATGCGGATCTTCATGTGAGTGAAGATAAGAAGTAAAGAAAGAGAAAATAAATAAAAAAAAGACCAGTACCGGCAACAAAACAGCACGTTGGAGTAAATTGTCCTATTAATCCATTAAATTTTCCCCTCTAGCTCCGCCCCGTTCAGCACACATGGCGTTAAAACAGTAAGGAACAAGCAGCTCCTTGTGTGGTCCACAGAACTGGTAATTCCAACAACTGCTCTAAAATAGAGGTTGAGTACAAAAAAGTTGTATACACAAAGACTCCACGTGTGAGTGAGAAGTAGGTTTGTTTGATCCCAGCAAGCATGGTACATACACTCTGCTTTACAAAGTGGAAACAAATTGATTTTTATCCGAGTGAAATATACTGTCGGTTTCAGGTAGATCGTTCTCTGAATTTTACTCAAGTAATTAGGGCATTTGTTCTGATGGTTCCTTTGTAAGGTACTGGAGTAAAAAGAAAAAATAACTTTGCCGCTGTTGACAAACTTCTCATCTGAGATCATGAGTTGCCACAGAACACTGTGCGTGGGTGGCAAAACACAGCGTCGAGTCGGCAACAACACAAGCTCGCTGATTCAGGAGCCAACACAATCACAATGGCATCATATTTGTATAAGAGGCACCTTAAAGGATTTTCACATCAAGAGTTTCAAGACATGTAAATAACTGAATATACATAGGATCACACTCCACCATAAACGATATTTTGTAAGAAAAAAATCGTTTTCAAACGTTGAAATTTCCGCTCAAATGCAATAACTGCAAACAATAATACTGAGTAACAGCAACCCAATGGAAGGGACGCTCATTCATAGACGCCCGTCACGCACTATTGTTTAAAATAAACAAATCGTAAGTGAAACAACTATCTGCTGTCTGTATTGTTTCTCTCGAAAGTTATACTTACATTTGAAACCAACATGAATTTTAGAAACAATTTATGGTCAGGCGAAAATTTTGTACAATTTATTATAACTAGAGACAGGATTATATGCATTTGCATATTATGCCCATTTCCACTTGTTGTTGCATATTTTACCTAAAACCTAGTGATGATGCATATTTTCACTATATTTGCAATATTTTTCGGTAGTGTACCTAGTTAATGAATAAAATCTTACGTTGTAGCCGGCAAAACCTACTAGCAGCACAGCTCTTAGGCTACGACGACTCACTGAAGAACTACAACCCACGTTTGGGAATGTAAATAAACTGATTTCATCAACAAAGAAAGCGTTTCCTAGGTCACATTCTCGTAATAATGCCTATAAAAAAATTGCCAAATGTGCCTTTACCTCCGGAACCAGTGGTAACTAGATGGGCTACGTTGGGTGAAGCTGTACTGTTTTACAATGAACATTTCGAGGCCATTAAAGGTGTAGTAAATGACTTTGATAGTGGAGAGGCTATAACAGTTTGTCAGTAAAATAAAGGATTTAACAATTCTAATATTAAAACCATAACTGTGATTAGTATTCTTTTGGCCTTATGAAAGAAGCATCCCGCATTTGCCTTGGAGTGATTTGGGGAAACCATGAAAAACCCCAACTCTGGATGCCCGGATGGGGATTCGAACCGCCGTCCGCCCGAATGCGACTCCAGAGCGTTAACAACTCACCACCACGCTCGGTTTCGTTTTTGTCACATACCTGCGAGTATTAAAAAGCTTGAAACTCAAGGTTTGACGACTGAACTTATGCAGTTGGTGAATAAAATCCGCTTTGCCAGAGGAATTCCTGTTTAAACTTAAAGTGAAGTTTGAAAATATTTTGAACAATAACCCAAGTTTTGAACCTTTGTGTCAGATTGATAGTGTTAGTAATGGGACGGGTGAACTTTTTCCAGAAACAGTTTCTGCTAACACTGCACCCAATTTCAAATACTGCACAGTTACATCAGTGGATGTGGAACGGTCCATATCCACTTATAAAAATATTTTGATAGATCGAGAAACAATCTTACTATGAAATATTTTACAAAAGTAAAAAATGTTAAATAAGTGAAATATGTTATTCAACTACTTACTGATTACATGCTGATTTTGAAATAAAAAATCTAAAAATTACTGTATTTATATTATATAATGTTGCATATTTTGACACTTTTAATGCATAGTTTAAGCATTTTACATGCATATTTCTAGTATTTTGTGTTGCATATAATCCGGTCTCTAATTATAACATTATTTTCCCGGTGGGAATACGCGAGTAAGTACGAGTATACACATATCAAGAAGTAGAAAAATTACACACAAGATCGACAGTTAAGTCTTTGTGCACATATTGTAAAAATTGTTACCTGTTACGATTACTATGAAGAAATCATATCAAAAGTTGAGTGCTAATATTTACAGAATATATCCAAAGCATGACTGCTTTCTGTATTAGGAACAGAGAAAACTATAGGAGTTAGGTTGCGACTGCATTTTTTCTTTTGTGCTACCACCCATCTTCCACATCATGCAGCTTCACAGAACGTGAAAGACGTATGCTTGAATGGAAGTACTGTACACACAAATTGAAACATGTACTTCACTGCCTTAGAACAGAACCGCATTTAATAACAGCTAATTAGAAAATAAAAAAACGGCTAAGTGGGAGTCTAGGCTCGTACAATTAGGGTTCCATACTCTAATGACACGGCAGTCACTTGGCGCAAAAATCAGTGCTTGACATATTTTCATTTTAGGAAACGCACTCCACTACACGGCTCTTGACATTCAGTTCCAACCAAATTTATAATCGGTTTCGATTAGGATGAAATGATTTCTGAAATAAGAGCACTTTCAATAAAATAGTAATAATATACGAAAAAGTAAACCCTCAAAAAAAAAAAAAAAAAAAAAAAACTTCTGCTTGCTGTAAAACACAAAAACTATGTTACATATAAGTATTCGATGTTTAAATACATGATATCGTCGATACTGCGAAAAAATTTCCAAGTTCCATGCTAAGAGCGTTTTTAATATTGTCCTGGTAATAGAAATATTATAATAAAATTAACAACATTCTTTTGCTTTTCTAGCGAAAAAAACTAGTTCTCTACTTATCCAGCTCTAAACAACTATTCCTTAATGTGGGGAAGAAAAGTAAGTTCCAATCCCCTTTACTCCAATGAAATCTCCTTAGAATATAGTTTTAAGATATTTTACATACGATATTTGGTTTAGAGTCAACGAAGCACACAACAGGCGCAAATTTGAAGTCTGAAACTAATTCCGTTTAGAAGTTAGAGACCAATGACAGATGGAGAGGCAGCAGAACAACAGTTGTGTAGGTATATAACCAAGCTCTTAAGGTTTTGGAAGAATTTTCTTCAAATGAGAATTTAGGCTCATCGTTTCGGATAAACATGGAAATCGAAATCTGGATTGCAGAATCGAGGATTGAGTTCGGATCATCAGGGCGCGAAAACTGATAGAACGTTGGTTTCACATCAGATATCGTCCTTCCTGCTGACTTCTACGTGGATATTGAAGGATCACTCATAAGCAAAGATTCAGTTTTTCCAGTCAGTGTCCTCAATTGAAGACCAAGACCGTAAATTAAAAAAAAATTCTGACCTTACGTCTCGTCGACGTCAAGGAACGGGAAGGACTCTGTCCTTTTGAAGTAACCATCCCGGCATTCGCTAAATTAATCAAACCATCTTATGTCTTAAACCTAGACTGGAGTTACTTTCGATATAAGTTTAGATATTTACAGCGTACAGCGTTTTCCTGCAAGAGTTATTCAACGCTAACAACGCGAAAAAGTTCGCCACAGCCATAATTCATTTTCAGGACCTCATTATGATCCACAATGGATACACAACTGTATTACACAAACATAAAAGATTTTAACTATTAATTTAATGAAACAGGGGTCTGAGTGGAAGTCTGCGACAGTTGCGGCATTGTGCTTTGTAAATCGTAATATTCGCACCTAAAAATAGGGACGCGTACCTGATCTATTCAGTGCGCCTGCTACATCGCACGCTGCTGTTCAATGGCGTGTTATTAAAGCCGGAACAATGTCCTTTTCAGAAATCCTTCGTTCGGGAATTTTGCAAAGCAGCGACCGTGGAAATTGGGTGTAGTACGGTCAGTGGGGCATGCTATAATCAACGTGTGTAATATCGCAGGTCACTGCTTCATTTTAGATAAGCTGGCGTGTGTATGTTTATCAGAAAAGTGATTCAAAATTTTAATATGATTATCAATATATAACCTTCAAAGAACCTACAAATTAGACCATTAAAATTAAGGTATTGTACTACGCAGATGATGCGTTTCTGATTGACGGCATCGGGGAAAATTGCAGTGGCTTTTACAGCAGTTTAATATCACAGCTAAAAAAATTAATATAAATATCGAACACCAAAAATAAAGAAACTTTAACAATAGCTTCAAAACCTGATAGATACAAAGGAATAGTAACAAGTAAGAACAACATTAGAACACAAATAACCTAACTCAAATATTTTGATGCAACAGATAAAGCAAATAGAGTAACAGAAATAATTGCTCCAGTATACAAAATCGAAATTAAATTATATAATTATAGCCCATTCCTCTAAATATAGGTTCAACGACATATCAGACAACTACACTGAAGAGCCAAAAAAAAAACTGGTGTAGGCATGCATATGCAAACACAGAGATATTTATACACTCAGAGTACGGCGCTGCGGTCAGCAACGCCTATATAAGACAACAGGTGTATGGCGCAGGCGTTAGATCAGTTACTGCTGCTAGAATGGCAGGTTATCAATGATTTAAGTGAGTTTGAACGTGGCGTTATAGTCGGCGCACGAGAGATGGGGGACAGCATCTCCGAGGTAGTGATGAGGTGGGGATTTTCCCGTACGACCATTTCACGAGTGCACCGTGAATATCGGGAATCCAGTAAAACATCAAGTCACCGACATCGCTGCGGTCGGAAAAGATCCTGCAAGAACGGGAACAACGACGGCTGAAGAGAATCGTTCAACGTGACAGAAGTGCAACCCTTTCGCAAATTGCTGCGGATTTCAGTGCTGGGCCATCAACAAGTGTCAGCGTGGGAACCATTCAACGAAACATCATCGATATGGGCTTTCGGAGCCGAAGGTTCACTCGTGTACCTTTGCTGACTGAACGACAC
The DNA here is from genome assembly GCA_031002005.1 of Vandiemenella viatica. Taxonomy (NCBI): domain Eukaryota; kingdom Metazoa; phylum Arthropoda; class Insecta; order Orthoptera; family Morabidae; genus Vandiemenella; species Vandiemenella viatica. The sequence continues at coordinate 11,717 of JARYHS010013299.1, read as the reverse complement.
AAAGCTTTACGCCTTTCCTGGGCCCGTCAACATAGGATTATGATTAGAAACATGTTGCCTAGTCTGACGAGTCTCGTTTCCAATTGTATCGAGCGGATGGACGTGTACTGGTATGGAGGGAACCTCATGAATTCATGGACCCTGCATGTCAGCAGTGGACTGTAAAAACTGGTGGAGGCTCTGTAATGGTGTGGGGCGTGTACAGTCTGAGTGACATGGGATCCCTGATACGGCTAGATACGACTCTGATAGGTGACACGTACGTACGCATCCTGGCTGATCATCTGCATCCATTCAAGTCCATTGTGCATTCCGACGGACTTGGCCAATTCCAGCAGGACAATGTGACAACCCACACGTGAAAAATTGCTACAGAGTGGCTCCAGGAACAATCTTCTGAGTTTAAACACCTCCGCTGGCTAACAAACTCCCCAGATATGAACATTATTGAGCATATCTGGGATGCCTTGCAACGTGCCGTTCAGAAGAGATCTCCACCCCCTCGTACTCTTACGGATTTATGCACAACCCTGCAGGATGCATGGTGTCAATTCCCTCCAGCACTACTTCAGACATTAGTCGCGTCCATGCCACGTCGTGTTACTGCACTTCTGCGTGCTCTCGGGGGCCCTACACGATATTAGGCAGGTGTAACCAGTTTCTTTGGCTCTTCAGTGTATATCACTGGAAACAAACGAAAAACTTCGTCGAGGCCGTTAGTTGCGGGGAAAGATGGAGGCAAGGAACGAGAAGGAATTCGGCGATGAACTTTTTGAAGGAACCATCCTGTCATTCACTTTGAGTGATTTCTGGAAATCATGAAAAATCGAAATCTGGGGACTCGAACCCGGGTGCTACGTAATGCGAGGCTAGAGCATTACCACTCACTCATTACGCTCGGGCAAAACGAGAGGAGACTGCATAAGTATATAAGCATATAAGATGATAGTAAGTTAACACTAACCGATGACTGGGTCGTTGGTTTGAGTGCTCCATCGGACTATGGTGGATTGAATGTCCGTCTTGGCTTGCCCAACCAGAAATAGAAATGTATAATACTGTTGTGAGCACAATAAGAAAAGAAATAAAATCATGTAGTTTCCAAAAAAATTAAAATTAATAACAACAGAACGCACGAGTACTTTCTGTATGCTTCCCTTCGTGAATAAGGTGGATGCTTAGATTTAAGTACATAATTCAGGAAACAAAACAGTCATGAGTGTGAAATATCAATTTACTAAGCTGGAAGGTTGGAATTTAGAATTCCGGATATTTTGAACTCAAGTTTACTATCACAATAACTGAAAACTTAAAGGGAAAAAGAATCTTTGGATTGCAAAAAGAGGAACATGAAGTGGTAATAGAACGTGCTGAAGAAGATATTTTGGGTGTATCTAAGATGTGCTGTCGACTGGTGGTTACTGGTTAGGAGTTGTATCCGTGCCGCGAAATGACATAATGTAACCGTAACACCACATTCTTCACCAATTAACAAAAAAACCGAAGGCAGGTTTATAACCCCTGTATGAGTAATAATAATTGTAAGCCACTGTTTCAGAGGTGGGATGGCAGTTTCTTTTCCTCTGGGACCTAAACTTTTACGTGAATTCCGAAGCACGGACAGTTGACTCCAACACATACACACATATAAAAAAAAGACCTATCGATGTTGTGCAGACTCTTCAAAACTCAGCTACCATTTATATCTCAAAAATTGCCCTGGAAGTCTAAAAGTGTTTTTTCTACCTGAAATGACGCTAACTTGTACTCAGCCAATCTCGAAAGTTCAATACAGTGAAATATCACATACCAGAATCATCAACACCTTCAAATTAGACAGCTTGATAAGAAATTCGCACTACACTAACCAACAATTCTTCAGTAATGTTGTTCACAAGAATCCGTAACAGGCAAAACAGTTTTCGGGAAGTCCAGATTTACAGAATTTTTCTAGCACTGAATACGTTCTGTATGCTTCCCATCGTGAAGAAGGTGGAAGCTTAGATTTAAGTACATAATTCAGGAAACAAAACAGTCATGAGTGTGAAATATCAATTTACTAAGCTGGAAGGTTGGAATTTAGAATTCAAGATAGTTTGAACTCAAGTTTGGTCAAAACACAATAATAAACCTAGTGTGCAAGCTATAACATACTTTTATGGCCTTCTGGATGGCATGATCAGAATCGAGTAGTTTTGTTCGAATGTTTGCACGGTTCCTCAACATATGCCAAAACCGATTTCCTTGCAGATCATTGTCAAATATTATTTCTCGGCACTAATGAACCCACTTTCTGCAAGCCAATTAGCAAAGATCTAAGAAAAGTAAAACGTCAATAAGAAGAAACATTTTTGATATTGATAGTTTAGATCAGAATGACGAATGCAAACCGAAACATACAACGTTTAGAAGAGAAATGTAAACAGAAGTAATGCGTGTGGCATTCCTAGCCTGTAAAGTCAATACACTTTTCCCTTAATTCGTATTCCCAGATACTGACACACACCACATACAAACGATATTAGTTACAGTTACGGTCATCGCGTACAACAGGCTTCATTAAGCACTCAACGAAATGTTACCGATAATGTTTAACTGCGCTCGATCGAACGGTATTACAGCATCACACGAGACCAACACAAAACCAGTGTTAAGGTTGCAAAAACACGAAAATGCAGCACAAGGAACGCTCCAAATTATGTATATGAGCAATACACAGACTTAATTTTATCCTAGCATTCCGTGAACTTTCCGCCACATTATTTCAATGTTACTATCGGCAGAAACGTGAGTATTGGCTACAGAAGACTTAACACCATCAACCGATCTATTTTGAGTACTATCCCAATAGGCTCACATTTTTAACAAACCACGTTTGTCACTGCGCTCGCAACTGCTGGTCTTGCAATCGTTCTGCAAGGCAGCCTACAGTTTTCTATCTCCTGAAAAATCTCGACACACCTTTCTCAGACTTATGGATACGCGAGAACGCTCGCAATAAAGAAAGTGCTACGACTCTTATGACCGAGCGCGGTGGCGTAACGGTTAGCGTTCTGGCCTCGCATTCGGGAGGACGGCGGTTCGAATCCCCGTACGGGCATCCAGATTTGGGTTTTCCATGGTTTCCCAAATCACTCCAGGCAAATGCCGGGATGCTTCCTTCAAGAGGCCATGGCCGAATTCCTTCCCATTCCTTGCCCCCCATCCTTTCCCCTCTCTAAAGACCTCGCTGTTAAGAGACGTTAATCAGATAAAAAAAAAAAACCTGGCTCTTATGCGGCCGCGACTGCAGTAGAATTCAGATTGCAAGGGGACTGATCACATGGAACGGTTTTATTATTGTCTAATAAGAATAATTCCGCCGCCCCGAGGTCGACGTCGTTAAGACACTGTGATAGTGACTAACACGGGTGCAGTTGGTTCCAGCTTCGGCGCTGAAAGTAATTTTCACTACTCGGAACTTGGACAGTAGGGTAGGGGAGATGGTAAACAGTACCTAATCACTGGAAGCCTTAATTCAATCTCATATCTTATGGAGTGAGGACATACACTGTTGGCAGATACTTCATTGGATAGTGACATTAAACCTGGCGTCACGGTCGTGTCCTTCGGAACAGAAGGTCTGAATTGACTTCACCCCTAACCGACACTCATGGAATACTCGAGGAAAGAAATTCTATTACCACGCCTAGAATGACTCCATTACGAGTATTATCAACGAATTTTCTAATCGACTTCATTTTATTTTTGATACGAGTTATAAACTTCACACAAATTTTCAATGATTTTGCCATCCCAACATATTAAATAATATGTAAGTCTGCACTTATGTTCCACTACATTGGATTTATACCTTGTTTGGTCCGTAACAACACAAAGAATGACGCTATAAGAAGCTACTGTAGCTAGAAATAGTGTATTTATAGCTATTGTTGGAAGAATAGTAGCGTAAGTTGCCATGTGAAACATTATTTACTGCATAATATTGATGTACGTGACCATCAAGCAACGTTCTTAAGCCTCGAGTATGGTATATTATTGGGTGGTGATCAGTTTCCCGCATCGGCCGAACGTTAGAGACAATTACTTTAATGAGGGGCAACCTTCTTGTTAACACACTGAAGCGACTTGCTATCGACTAAGTCCCTTTGAAAGTCGAAGGGGAGGGGGACACGAATTGGGAAGGAGAGGGTGTAAACCGATCGGTGGTTGCTGTAGGCCACAAACTATCCGTTGTAGTTTCGAGGTTAAGGAAGGGAATGCAGAGCTCAATCTCAACCAATCTCACCCTTTGGTTCAGTGTAGAGACAACCTTTATCTTTTTTTTTTAATTTTACGAGTTTATGAATGCCTACATGATAACGAATAACAGTACTGGCATCGGGAAGACGGCCACCGAATACAAAACCAGTGGCACGTCACTGATAATACGATGCATCCCATCGCGCTAATTGAAAAATTGATAGCGGGCGTGCGCCAAATCGGCTTTGCAGGACAATATCCCTACTCCGAGCTTAGGGCATTAAATTTCACATTCCGTAATTGAATTAGCGCCGCTTTTTAAAAGGCCGCGGGGTTCGTTTTAAGGTCGCGGAACCCCCGACGGGTGGGCCCCCGTGCTGACTCACGGCGGTATACGATTCACTTTAATGGTTTGCATTAAGCCGCACTACAGCTGACTGCTTCGAAACGTTAATATTTCTCAAACAAAGAGAACCGCGCCTGAAAGTTGTCTCCGAGCCTTTTCTTCGGGGTGACCTCTGGCCGGGACGTGATTTTAGTCAAAGCCAGTCGAGCAAACAGCTGGCACACATTGCACGCACAATAGAATTTTCGTCTGCTCGTCCTACGACAGATCCGCTTGGCCGTGATGTGTATTAAACAAGTAGTTCCTCTGTTAGCTTCATTAGGTCCCTCTCGACCTCTGTCTGGGGTCACACTGCTCACAAACACTTGTAAGCGGACTCAATGAAACTACCAACAGCGCACAATCATGTTATATTACAATTTAGTATTTATTCAGAAGTAAAGTGAAACAACTAATTTACACGATTTCACTTATTTTAAATGCACTGCCGTAATTTTCAATTAATTTACAAATTCCTTGCCTAACCTAGTGGGTGAGCGGTAACGCCTGGAACAAACATTCGGGAGGACCCGGCTTCGATTCCCTGTCCGGCCATCCAGATTTCGGCTTTACCCAAATCACTTCATGTGAACGTCGCAATCGTTCCTTCAAAGAATATAACAGCAGATTAACCACCCCTCCATTACCCACATTCTTCTTCCAGCTCTAATAATCTCTATGTTATTATTATTTTTTTTTTTTGAACGGCTCGTGTGTAGGGATATTCATTAAGCATCAATGCATCGTATCCATTCGATGTTTGCTGTACGATACTTCGGATTGATTCCATGTTTTGACAAAAAAAAATTCTATTCGATGCATCGATGTGTGTGTTTTTTTTTTTTTAAAAAAAAAAAAACATCGAATCAATTAAAAAAGTAACTCTGGCTAATAATTACAAAGAACAATAGAAATAAATTTTAAGATTAGTAAATTTATTCAAGATTAAAGTAAGTTATTTCAATTTTAAGGAAGTGACTGGCACCTGTGAGCAACTAGCAGGACATAACAACGGTGAAGCTGAATTTTTCTTGCGGTTGGCTATCGTGTCCTTACGAGTGAATTAATTAAATTAATTTCTTAGGTTCCTCCTACTGTTTACCGATGATTCAAGAAGTCCCAACAAGATGGAACAGTACATACTTGTAATATATGATTGAGAGGTTTTTAGAGTTACACAAATCCACCACTTATGCCCAATGGGTCAGAACTGTCAATTCTACCTTCTGTTTTGCAAGTATTACGTCCCCTCGAAGCTGCAACCAAGGAAGTGTCTGGCGATAGGTACTGCACTAGCAGCAAGGTGAATCAATTAATCCTTTGTTGGTTTTAAAAATCCAACTCCTCAGACTGGAAAACTAACTCGCCAAAGAATTGAAATCGTTTGTGCTTAAAGAAATTGATAAAAGAATGGGTGCTATAGAGCGTAAAAAAGTGGACACCCCTACTCGTGTGTAGTAAATTCAGGTCACATTCTCTAACTTCTATGAAAGGTATAGTCCATAGCAATTTCCCTTGCTAATTCAACTGTGGTGTTCTCTTCTCGCTTTCCACAGTGCATTGTTTTTATCTCTGAATGTGTCCAGATGACAGTGTGGACCCACACAGTGTATAGGAGAGGTACAGCCCACGCCCCCGCGTACTCGCCGTCCCGACTGCGGTTTTCCGCAGCCATCAAGGCAAATACCCACATGGTCCCCAACATCCGCATCATAAACTACACATTTTACAAACAAAAAATACACTTATCGCACACAGAACATAGTTACACGTTTTTGCAGCAGATCGTAACGCTTCACTTCTTCCACTAGTACACAGTACGACATACCAGTATGTATAAAATTCTAGGCGTCAGCAAGGGTATGCGGCCATAAAACCAAGGCACCAAATTTGGCCATGTCAACACAGCCGACCCCAAAATGTTAGAAAACGGTGGCGAATAAAATGTGTAGATGACTGTGATGGTGTAAGAGCGTTAAGCGCAGTGTTTTATGGATGAGACACGAAAGACAGGAGATATTGAAACCAGGAGCAAGTCTGTTCAGGCCTACTCTTCCGAAAAACACAGCAGGAACTGCAAAGTTTAACGTCCACATCTAACGGACTAACCACCAGTAACAGTGGCGTATGCCCTCACTCCAGACACACTAAGTAAATGTTGGGGATTTAATCCAGGATGCTGATACTCATTCCAGGCCGCTTGTTGTGTAGCGAATGACGAAAATTTCTTTTGGCTCTTGGGTTCGAACAAGTAACTCCGTGTTGAGGGGCTGACATTGTCGTGGTGTCTCGACGACTTCAGCTACGAGTCAGAAAAATTTAGGTATGCTCCATACAAATGGTGGTTAGGGGGCGTCCATAAATTACGTGAGGTGAAATAGGGGAGGGGGGGGTCCGGCGAAATCTCACCAAACCTCACCAGGGGGGAGGGGGGGGGTCTACGGAAATCTCACGTGAGATTTTGCGAAAAATTTGGGGATAGTAGAGCCAAAAAAAAGGTCTACAATTTGCGCCTAAGTCGATTTTAGGAGGGTATTTCGTCAAAAAGTTAGGGTGTGACCTAAAACAGAGGGGGGGGGGGTCCAGAAATCCGGAAAAACACCTCACGTAATTTGTGGATGCCCCCTTGGTTAACCGGTTGTTCTTCGCTAACAGAGCTTTAGATCCGTAGTTACCACTAATAATGACTCAGTAAGCACCAGATGTTGCTGGATTAATTCATAATGGGTATTCTCTGGAGCCAGTGGCAACACAGGACTGTCACAAGTGGTCCCCAGAATTTTTCTCTAGTCACGCTGGCAAGCACGCGAGTATAAATGAGCACTTATCGTATGTTTATAAAGCCGCCAACGGCTCCCACCACCAATGTGGAGCACATTTGTCAAACGTCTGACGTCACCCACTTGCCTACATAATCATCACTTTTTGTTAACATCGTAAGTGTGAACTGGCAACGCTTGACTACGCATGTTAAAAGCTTAGCTTGAAGTTTAATTTCAGCAACACTCAATGGTTCCACTTTTGCTGTTTGAAAGAAAAATTCCGGACATCAAATCGGCCATGACAGCATAGTCTGTAACATCGCAACGCGTGGCCCACCTGTTCGAACCCATTTTCGGTCATCGCCACTTCCAATTATATTCTTTCCGTGTGATGTCCTCAATTAGTAGGAACCAACCAAACACTAAGAAATACGTTAAGAAAATGGATATACCAACAATCAAATTCGAATTAGCTGCGTTGGTTGGTTGCCAAATGTTAATAATAACCATAATAGTAATAAGGAAATTGAGGTGTTATATAAATAATCTTAATGTGAAAATGGATTGGCGCAAATAAGCTTTTATTTTTTGGTAAACGTTGTTACTATTCAAAAGATCTGATTTTACGCTGTGACCATGCCTCTTGTACTGTAAAAGTATATCAATCATTCGCGATAACGCTCTGCGCTCGCATTCGGGAGGACACGGGTTATAATCCCCGTCATGCATCCAGATTTGGCTTTTCCATGGTTTCTCCAAATCACTCCAGGGATGCTTCGTTTGAAATGTCGATGGCCGAATTCCTTCCCGTTCCTTGCCCCCTATCCTTTCCCGCCACTAATGACTTTGACGTCGACGAGGCGTAAAGTCATAAGGGGGAAAAAAGCAATCATTCCAAAATGTAGATTTCATTAATTTGTCTGTAGTGACTCTGCTGAATTTTGCGATATTCATATGAAATTAAGTATTAAAAAGAAGTTTCGTAGAAACAGTTTAACAATATGTCGGTTGACTACAACAGATAACAGTAAATTTTCGAGAACAGAATAAATAACACAGCTGTAATATGAGCTTGGTGATATATCGTATATTGCTGTTTAAGCTTAGGTTTTTTTTTTTATTAAGTCAGACTATAGCGTATCTAATTTTTTATTGCTGTTATGTCCGTTCAGGTCTATGAGGTAGGGGTTCAAGATGTCTATAATTATTTTATATTAGTGGAAGACCTAGACCGTTTTTAGAGTATGGTCACGGGTCTAGAATAGTTCGATTTTCAGGTTCAAATGTTATTTCAGGTTGACCTGATCTGGCAAAATATGAACTTGACCTGTGCTTCACATTAAGGGCTTACTGTAAAAAATTTGAATAAAATCTCTTGAGCTTGGAGAACTTAAAAGTATTAATAGACTTATTAAACACGGACAGAGACGAACGCACTAGTCTATAATTGTTTCAAAGGTCATGGTTGCTAGATTCGAACTGGCTGAAATACAAACTGGGCTTGTATTTAACACCAACGGTTCACTCTGCAAAATTTGAAGAATTTCTGTTTAGTTTAAAGAGAGTATGATCATCCATTGCGGCAACATTTGCTTCGAAAGCATCACGATGTTCTCGATTGAGCCTGACCAAACACTCTTAATGTAATCTTTGGTCATCATGTACGTAGCGGCCAGAGAACTTATTACAGATTATTAAATACTTGAGCAACTCCGAAGAAATTAATTTCCAGAATATATATCTGAAGTCTGATGTACACTTTAAATAACGTAAAAACTCATGTACAATGAACACAAACAAAGATTATTAACGAAAGTGGTCAGTAAAATACGTAAAAAGAAAATAAACCGTAATGTATAAACTCTTGATTAAATAGAAATTTAGCTTAGACCGGAATAACAATTGTGATTCATTGTTACAGCAGAGACCATGGGTAATTAAAGTTTTTTTATATTGCTTTGATTAGCAACATTTTACTTAAAAGTAGTCCACGTTTTTACAGCCGTAAAGTTTTCCGTATTTTTTTTAAGGATGAAATACTACGAAATACAATCAGAATGAATGCATTCTGGTAATTAATTTCATAGCAGTTGATTAGCTACTATGCTGTGCACCTAACCTCTAATAATATCTCTGGTCGCTGTTAATTTGCGAGTTGTCGTGTGACGTAACCGTTCTCCAGCCAATAGCTGTCGAGTTGAGTGAGCTTAGGAAACTACATAGTAGAAACTACTCTGTACTCTATGCTGTAAGAATGACTGAATGTCACCAATTTAATGTTTCTCTGTTTTTAGATTGTGATGGAATAGCGTGACAGAGATAATAAGCCTGTGACATCTCTGGTAACAGTCGATTTTTTTTTTTTTTTAATTAAAAAATTAGAAATAAATGCCTAGACTGCGACCGCAAAATATCGAAGTGTGTGCGGCACGTATGAGCCGAGTGAATCAATTTGATGAACTGAGTTGGTAAGAGTACGGCGGCCTGAGAACGCGCGGGCTTATTGTCATTCGGCTCGAGTACTGGGTAATCATCTTTCTTGCTTTTGTTGTTTCCTCCACGGCGTGAGTTAATTCGTGTTTCTGGATAGCAATTAGAATGCTCAGGCGCGTCTGATAACCGTAATATGCGCATATGTTGCTCACATCTTTCTCCCTCGTGGCTGTAATCTCACAAAGGTGGCTAATTTTGAAATATCATTCAGTTGAATTTTTCCGGAGTTGTAGGCTTGTATCCTGGCGTTTTTACCTGGACCTTCGCAAACTCCGGCCGGTCTCCCTCGTGGGAATTAAAACTTTGTGTAGTAATGACGCGCAACTCGTATTTTAGGCAAAAAGGAGGGGGCCACTGAATTCGCTCCCGTAAAAGTCACAACCGTCTAACATTTCTGAAGTCCCGAGCTGCTAGAAGTACTTCAGAGAAACATGCGCAGCCGCTAGTCGGTGTTAATAAAAATACGTCCCATGTAAAACAACAACAGGGAAACTAAACCCCTCACCACAGCCACACACAGGACGGCTGCAAAGGCACAAATACACAATATTTGGGGTGACCCTTGGTCATGTAAGAGAGGAAATGAAGCGTTTGACGATGTGGACGGTTGCGCTCGCGGTAAACCTTGCACGCGAATGAAATGAATTTTCTGTTGACCATTAGGTTCAAAGCGAGGACGGTGTGTGGGTGGAGAGCACGAAATTAGAAAGTTGGAAATTGCGAAAAATAATAACCAAAAAATAATATAAGGTAAAAATGGTTGTAAAAAATTCACATATAAAAAAATAATAATACAGGGAGCACAGAGAAAATAAAGCCAAGATCCGGTTCTCACAGGGCAATCACGTATCCAATAGAAATAAATGATTATTAGCATCGTTTCTAATGAATATTTAATTTCTTCCCTGTCACCATTTTCCGAACTATTATATGTCGCAGAACTGAACCCCATTTTACACTGTAAATACGCTATTACAAAATTTGAGCTGCCACTGGTAGCTCAATGGTACAGGCGCTTGCTTTAGAAAGTTTGCTGCTCCGGTCCTGGATTCAAATCCCGCTGGGTGCAGAAGGTTTGAAGAGTTGTGTTTGATCACATGAGTTATTCCAGGTTGTTCCGTGGTGCGGGTTCCACGTTAAACTGTAGGTCCCAGAGGAAAAGAACTGGCCGTCCTAACTCCCGACACAACGGCTGAGTCGCATCCTTCGGGAGCATCCAACCAACCGAGTTGTAGACTAAGTTTAATGTCGTTGATGCACACTTTCTAACGCTACGCTGCTTCTATCTTAGAAAAAATAAATAAAATATATACACATAATAGAAGGCAGCAAAAAGCCGTCTAAATACCTTTGAAGAAGGCATTCTGAATCAATTTACTGGACTACTCGAACAACAGGGGAAATTATAAAAAGACATGCAGTTAAATCAGATGATGATGTATTCATATAGAAATCACAACACACTAGTAAAAAAACAACTGATAAGTAAGTCTTTAGTTAGGCTACAAGGAGCAAGAATAGGTTTCTGTTGTGCTTGTAATTTACACATCGAATTAATGACAGCTAACATGTCACTCGATAATTCTTATTTTTCACTGGTTTCGTAAAATCAATTCAGACAGATACTTATTACATGCTATGTGCACCGCTTCTCATTCCCAAGAACACATTGAACAACTACATTGTTCGGCTTTACTGGTTCCTGTGTCAAAGACTGTAACAAGAGTAGAAGGAAACCAATACATAATATATCTGCTTTCAAAAGTAGGTTTCCCTTAGAAAATATAGTCATTTAGCGTTTCTTAGGGGGGGAAAAAATGGAATATTTGAGGCTT
>JARYHS010013298.1:0-99981 GCA_031002005.1 Vandiemenella viatica | reverse complement strand
AAACATTTCGTTCCTAGAATTTTGGGTTCCATAATGCTCAACAAAACCCTGGAAAATTCATCAGTAGTATTTGCCGGAACAAGTAAATTTAAAAAAAAAAACTGTAGATATCTCGTCTGTTGTTTATTAACACAACCCCAAACCCATTTTTTCCCCCAACACATATCTTCCATGTACAGACTTTTACGCGTTACTGGTGTATTATCAGTGTAAACAAACACTGACTACATTCCTCAGCTGTTCCAAAGTTGCTTCGAGCGTGTAATTTGGGTGAGGAAGTTACGGTATCCGCGTGAAATTATTTCTCAGAAGCGAAGGAAGTCGTAAGTCCGATAAGTAAAACCGACCACGACCCGAACGGCTGCACTTGGATGCGCACGTTGCAGATGATGTTTCCCACCCCGTGCTGCGGTACCTCCTCCGAGCGCGTTCCATTATTCAGGTCTCTACGCAGACCCGCGCACACATGTCGTTAATATTTCTTCCGCCGCTGATTAAATTAAATCAAAAGCCGAAGGCGGCGCGAGGGAGACGCGGCGCAAGGAAATACTTTTTCTTCATTCCGCAGAATTAACGTAAATTGAAATACGCCTGCAATAACAAAATACTAGGTTGGAGGCGGCGGAGAGGAAAACAACGGTAAATTAAACACGAGAAATGAATACCGGCGCGGGCCCGCGACGGAGCCGGGGCGCGCCGACTCAATTCCACGGCTCCTAAATAGTTTCCTAGCGTCCATTATCAAATCACGTCTCTAATAATTTCATTTGTTTTAAATTGAAATCGTAACTTGGCGCGGAATTAAACTGTTAATCCAGATGAGGGCCTCGGCTCCGGGAGAGTCGGTCGAGGCACAGTGCTCCAGGACCGAGCCGCTAGAACACACGCGCGCACCAATAAAAGGATCCGGGAAATTCCGCAACATTACCAATGGATTTCGGATCAAAGGGGCAGCTGATGCGAGCAGTGGCAGATTTCACGGAGCCCTGTGATCGATGGTCGGTTCGCTGTCTGATAACTCGAATCGCTAGATTTCTGGGTCGTTGATTAAAGGTCCAGTATGCTGCCATGGTGCAGGATCTCTTCGCAAGTACCGCGACTATATATCCATAATGACTCATAGTTTTTTGCTCATACATGGATATTTCATATCTACACTCTGCAGTTCACAAAACTGTAGCTGCCAGAACTGATCTCCATTCCGCGCACTCCGGTTCTTAAAGAGGAAACGAACAATTCGTGCAGCCAACAATACGGCACCACATTTCACTTACCTATCTGTCATTGCGATACAAGTACGGAGGTGGGAGAAATATTTCACCATTGATAAATGAGAAAAGGGGTTCACATGCTTTTTCTCCGTGTTACCAGAGAAATAATAAGATGAAATAATGAATGCGAAACAATATGTTAATACACAGACGGAAAAAAAAATCCCAACACCAAGAAAAAATTATTGTAGAGTAATGAAATTTGGACAATGCATTTGTCAAGTTAACATGTTTAATTGATTAAATTTTCAAGATCACAGGTTAATTTAAGCTCAAGAAAATGCATTTCAAATGTGAAATACTGTTAAATTAATAGCCGGTGTAACCTCCAGAATTTTGAATGCAAGCCTGCAAACGTGAATGCATTGTGTCATACAGGTTTCGAATGTCACTTTGTGGTATGGAGTTCCATGCTTGTTGTACTTGTGCTGTCAATACTGGGACGGTCAGTGCTGGCTGTGGATGATGCTGGAGTTGTCGTCCAATGATATCCCATACGTGTTCAATTGGAGACAGATCTGGTGATCTCGCAGGCCAAGGTAACATGTCGACACTCTGTAGAGCACGTTGCGAGACAACAGCGGTATGAGGGCGAGCGTTATCCTGTTGAAAAACTCCCCCTTGAATGCTGTTCATGAATGGCAGCACTACAGGTTGAATTACCAGACTGACGTACAAATTTGCAGTCAGTGTGTTTGGTATAACCACAAGAGTGCTCCTGCTGTCATAGGAAATTGCTCCCCAGACCATGACTCCAGGTGTAGGTCCAGTGTGTCTAGGCCGCAGACAGTTTGGTTGCAGGCGTTCCCCTGGCCTCCTTCTGACCAACACTCGGCCATCACTGGCACCAAGGCAGAACCTGCTTTCATCAGAAAACACAACAGATCTCCACTCCGTCCTCCAATGAGCTCTGGCTTGACACCACTGGAGTCGCAAACGGCGATGGCTTGTAGTCAGTGGAATGCACGCTACAGGGCTGGAGTCATGGTCTGGGGAGCAATTTCCTATGACAGCAGGAGCACTCTTGTGGTTATACCAAACACACTGACTGCAAATTTGTACGTCAGTCTGGTAATTCAACCTGTGGTGCTGCCATTCATGAACAGCATTCAAGGGGGAGTTTTTCAACAGGATAACGCTCGCCCTCATACCGCTGTTGTCTCGCAACGTGCTCTACAGAGTGTCGACATGTTACCTTGGCCTGCGAGATCACCAGATCTGTCTCCAATTGAACACGTATGGGATATCATTGGACGACAACTCCAGCATCATCCACAGCCAGCACTGACCGTCCCAGTATTGACAGCACAAGTACAACAAGCATGGAACTCCATACCACAAAGTGACATTCGAAACCTGTATGACACAATGCATTCACGTTTGCAGGCTTGCATTCAAAATTCTGGAGGTTACACCGGCTATTAATTTAACAGTATTTCACATTTGAAATGCATTTTCTTGAGCTTAAATTAACCTGTGATCTTGAAAATTTAATCAATTAAACATGTTAACTTGACAAATGCATTGTCCAAATTTCATTACTCTACAATAATTTTTTCTTGGTGTTGGGATTTTTTTTTCCGTCTGTGTATACAAGGTGCATGGCTACAGCATGAAAGTATAGATAATTAAGTTGGCTACCCTGTAAGCTAGTTTGTAATATGATGGATATCGCAAAGTTTATTATATCGTTGTTATAGCGTCAAGACAGTGAGATGGGTCAGAGGGCTGAAGAATGTTTTAATATAGTGCTTAAAGAAAATGATCTCTAAATGATTCATGTATATATGTTAAATAGTAGAAAACGTGAGACAAGTTATTTAACTTGGAGTAGATTTTTTTTCCAAGACGACGACTTATTTTAACCAACAGGGAAGAAGCTATCGTTCTCCATTTTTGATTGTCCAAACAGCAAAACAGTTATTATATCATAATCTCAAATAAAAAACGATTTTACGCTCACATTTTGATATTTAATGTTTTAATTAAAGGACATTGATATATGACGTTATGCCTAATACCATACTTCAGCTTCCTTTTAATCAATATTTACTGTTTATTACCTTAAAAGTAGTGTGAAAATCGGTGAAATTGTTAGTAGTTACTTTTAAAATTATGTTCATTTAGTACCAAGTAGAATTAAGTAGGTTTTAATTATATTTAACAATAACCTATAGTTTGTCGTTCTGGAACGCGTGCGGGCTACTTTGCAAATGTCTAGAACTTTCATTGCACGTAAATAAAATGTCGTTCTACGGATGCCCAGTGTAGTTGACGGGAATATTTCGGTGAATACTCCAGTTGTATCTTTCTTCAATGAATGTAAAAATAAAATTCAAACAAATTCTTTTCATTTAAAACTCACCTTATCATCACAGTAGAGAATATTAATCACTTTAGTGGGGAGACATGCATATTCGGCGAGCGTTCAATCTGTAATTTTCGACCGTCAGCGTCTATTACACAACTCTACTCTCAAAAGTTCATTTATCACGGGACATCTCGATGACCGAAACGGGGATCGAACCGTGGTCTCCCCGACAGTTAACCGCTCATCCACCAAGCTCGGCGCTGGGAAATTCTTTAGTCTCCACATCGCCAATAACACTTGTGACTTTCCTTTAAAATCTTTCATACTTCCTTTTTTTAATTAGGTACAGGGCACCGTAAATCCGCAAAAACTTCAGCATTGCACGAACATAATCATCGAGCCAAATTCGCGTACACCAAACGCAATAGCCACTCTTATATTACTTATGTTAATGGGCACTCAGAAAATGAATTCGTCGCGCACAGGGACGCGAAGTTTCGAAGCCTACAAATCAACCAGACTGCTTGCTATCTGGCGACGAAGTTTTATTTTTACGAAATGTTGTTGCGTCACTTAATTAAAAGATGGCGTGCTCTCAAAGAATGGCTTATAAATCATTCTATAACGGACAAACACACGGCCGCTTCTTAATTAAAGTCGGCCATCACTCACTCGCACCTGAGCTGCACGTAATCATACACCCTGTCGCCAGGTAGCGCCGCGCTGCGCCTCCCAGCACAGTACATGGAATCAGGTTACACTAAAACAAAGAACTAGATCAGAGGTCTCCAAACTTTTTTCCGTGAGGCCTACATTGGGTAATTCAGCGTTGTTTAGCCGGCAGTGATAAAAAGCGTTCAGAACTAAATGTTTATTTTTGTAGGAAACGAATAAAATAATATCTGAGATAAAAAAGTAGTATATTAATAACAATGGACACTACCTGCAAATTCTCATCCACACTATCTACATTAACTACACAATCTTTAAAAATGCAAAAGTAATTTTGTCTGTCTATTTGTTACATAGTCACGATTAAACCTCTAAGTCAATCTGGATAAAATTTTAATGAGAAAACATTATGCACCATTAGGAAAGACAAAGGATACTTTTTTGGGCATAAATAACATTTTGTCATGAAAATTTGAAGTCTCACCGAATGGAGACAGACGGATAGCGTGTATACGTCTCTGTAACGTTATATCGTTCACTAAGGCTTTGTTTCTCTCGCAGTCAGTTTGCTAACGATCTGTTAACAAAATTCACGTACAGACACAGCTTATTATTACTGGTTTCCCCGTTGTATTACCCCCACTCCGTGCTGACACCTTTTACGTAATTTACTGCTTTTTAATTCCAATGCTAGCAATGAAATTCTAAGTCCATGCGTTCGAAGTCGCGGGTAGCAGCTATTATTTTCATAGCATAATACCAATAATGCGAATGACTAATTGTTGCTGTTTTTAAAATGTTATTGAACACAGACTTCGATTCATATACCATGGACTATAGAATACAGTAGCAATAGATAAATTGTGGTGATATTAATCCTATCGCAATACCAATAAATTTTGAACACACATTTTGCAGTTAAAGAATTCTAATGCAGTAAAAAAAAAAACTATTGAAAAGAAGTTCATTCATGTCCAATATTCAACGCGCCATATTAAATCTTATTGCATCTGGCTCGCGGTCCGTAGTTTGGAGACCCCTGAAGTACACACAATGTCGATACCGCTCACACATACAGTATTAAGATAACGTCCATATTCGTTTCTGGGTGCGATTACGTAAATTTTTCGTTTCTCAGGTGGCATTATCTATTAATCACCACACGACTGCTGTCCCTTAAAAGGTTTAATTCAGTAACGTTCTCTCTTGCTTCTGAAGCTTCTTGTTCAGTCTATCAACCAGCTACCTTCTCGTCTGTTACTTATATATTATTTCTAGTCGCCAGAATGTTTACGATTCCACCAAATCCTTCTTCCCGATGCAACCAAACAATTTCAAGCAACTTCACTAAGAACAACAATTCACTAAATAGATTTTATTGATTGATAGTAATGGCGTAATATTATCTGGGATTTTTCAAGGCTCTTAACCCGTCCTTCACCTTTATGAGAGCTGGCTTTGTATATGTGTAGTACGATAGAATACTTATGGGATTCCATGTTAAACTGTGCGTCTCCAACACCTGTTCGGATTACCGGATTGGTTCAGGTGGCTAGGATAGAGGCGAACTGCACAGTCTTTTAGAAACTCTGTCATTAGCCCCAGGTAGACCAACCGAAATTATTAGTGATTTCAGTTCCCTCGAATGAACCGCGCTTGGTTAGTTCCTAAACGTTTTATTAGATTCAAGTGATAACAACTCCTTTGTGCCACCCGTCACTCGCCTCAGTTCACTAAACTGCCCATTTAAGCTCTTCGTTCCCGAGACACAAAAGCAGTTGTCGGCAGCTATCCAGTACTGAAGTATTTTAGGAACAATAATAGCACTGAAAACGGAAATCGTTCTCTTTCCGCCCCGTTTCGTTTTCACAATAAATTATTATATTCAAGTGCTGTAAGTCTTTCAATTCATCACTTGTAATAGGATCTACAAAAAGCGCTTCGCCGAATGTTTGCTACCTTTATTTCTTTGCTTTGTTAATTATTTTATTTGATGTACACAGCATGACTAGTAGGAAATGTATTAAAGGTAAATGGGACTTTCTTTTAGTGCAGACAGAAACTTTAAATTCAACAGGTTAACAGGGTTGTTGAACCAATCATCCCTTTTAGCAACTGAATGCGTCCTGACGATCGAGATATTTTGAATTAAAATGATATTAACGTTTTAAATTTTAGTAACATGTCAGTGATAGTTTAGGAAATTACCATTTTTCGTCTCGCATGTCTTCCTCCTTTATGGTTAGGGGCCATCCATACCTAATATGTCACACGTTAACTGAGGCGAAAGGGGGGGGGGGGGGGTTGGGAGTGTTCGTTATTTGCGACATGATTTGACAAGGGGAATCACAAGATTGGTGACACAACATTGCAAATTCTGTCTTAATTAAAATATAAATTTAAAAATTCAAAATGTGTGACGTCAAAATTGTGGGGGAGGGAGGTAATCCAAAAAGTGTGTATCTCTGAGGGGAACCACGAAATTTGTCTCTCTTAAATTATGAAGGAGAGTTATTATTAATTGAGAACTCATTGTATTTTTGCATCCACAGGTTTGGTATTATCCAATGTTACAATAATGGTTTATGAAATGTGTACCGCGTGACAAAAATGCAGAATTAACTCGCGATTTCAAGAGCCTCCATTGCTCAGTATGGTCGCGAGCGCATATTTTCCGTGCTGACCATTGAAACCGCTGTCTGGACTCCGAGTTTAGTAACTGGATTTTGTTGATTTATTTGAGCCATCCATATAACAGTGTGTGACATAAAATGCGCGTAGTAAGACGCACCGATCGGGAGGCACTTGCAGGTAGGTAAACATCCCCCGGCAGGCCCCGTTATGATGTATCCGTCTGGAGCTATTCTCGTCGCGGCGCTGCCAGCTCTACAGAACACAACTCGGATACGTCTGCCGCCGCTTCAATAACCGATACTAACATGCAGCCGCAAGAATTTGCAGAGCAACGTATAGTCACCATCGTGTTTTAAAAATCACGAATTCGAGATTTGGTGCCCGAGGTGGATAACTTTAATCAGGAGGAAGGGAAGTAACGTGCTAAGAAACCTAATCTACTTGCTAGCCAACGACTAGGTTCGATCGTGTGTTTATTGACCATGGTTAGAAATATCTGATCGTTGATCGGACTGGTAACTAAGGCGCTAAATTGAAGGTCCCAGGTTCGAATCCTGCTGCGGCGAGGAATTTTTACGGACGGAGTTTTGTTTATATGAGGTATGCCGGTTAGATCGGTGGTTCGGATTCCACGTTAAGCTGTAGGTGCCAGAGGAAAGGAACGGCCTAACTCTTACACACTGACATATTACATCTCCTTCAGCAGGAGCCAACCAACCTTCGGGTTGTGGACTAAGCCAAGTTTTATTCTATCATTGTATTCATGTTATAGTGGGGGTATGTGTGAAGTTATCTTGAAAACTAAACTAACTTTTGTCGTGGCTGCGCTGCTTTGAGCAAACGATATTTTGATTTCGCATTGTAATTTATCCGTTTTTAGCTATTTTACATGTTCCCGAACTCTGGAAGTGAATATAGTTATTCTATTTGACGCGTCCGCTATTACTTTTTGTATTATAACGTTCAGTTCTCCAATTCTTGTGGACATGGGTTGAGTACCCGGTTTGACCATCGATATATCCGTGTACCACGGTTTCCCAAAATCATGGATACGTCAATAGCAGAGCAGTACGACTTCATTCTGAGGGACAGAGTCTTACAGCTAAGAGTCCGTCGATTCAAAGTGCAACATCCGATATGAAAAATGCTGCAACTCCGAAAATGCTGTAGACAAGTTACAGTTTTGTAATTCAAAATGAATTTTGAAGTTAATGCAATATTGGAAGGTGTCTGAAGAATTAACAGTTGCACTGTTAAGGAAGTCATCACCCTATGTGCACAGTGGATGGATAAAGTCCTCGTGCGGGTGAAATCCTTACAATGCGCAGTGGAAACTTTTGCTGCTTAAATGTGCAGGCAGCCTGGCACTGTGCAGTCACAGTATGATAAACTTTGACGCAGTGATTAGAGACGGCGGTGGCGGCGAGTTATTGACCAGAAGGCTGCGGCGAGGGTGCGGTTTGATAAATGTGCAACGTAATAACGAGGATGGCCAAGTCGATAAGCGGCCACTGTCGACCACGCCTCGACTCTCAGGCACGTGGCCCGCCCGACCGTCTGCTTCTCAGCACTCCGAAACCAACCAACTCACCCACAACTGCGCAGGCTCCGGTAGCAGTTTCCATACGTTCCAATTTTACCTCTTCTTATTAATTTTTATGTTAAGTGCTGAGAAGATAACTACCCCACCCGCCTAGTTTGGCCTGTAAAAACTTTAATTTCAACTTCTTTCGGTGCTTTTGGTGAACTATTCAGCACTTTCTCTGGTAATTTATTCCAATCCCAGACTCTGTTACCTACAAAAGAAATTTTTACCATTCCCATACACCCGAAAACGAGTAACAGCTTGTGGTTCAACCACCTTTAAGATTCTCCTTGCACCAGGCTTGCCACAGGACACATTAAAACTATAGTTCCTTTGCCAAATACTTAACCATTAACTTTTTTCCTTTCTTTGCTTAAGGCTTTACGCCCGGCCGAACTCGAGATCATTAGAAGCGGGAAAGAAAAGGGAAGGAATTCGACCATGGCCTTTTGAAGGGAACATCCCGGCATTTGCCTGGAGTGATCTGGGGAAATCATGAAAAACCAAAATCTGGACGCGCGGACGGGGATTCGAACCCGCGTCCTTCCTAATACAAGGCCAAAGCGTTACCGCTCACCCACCACGCTCAATATACTCTACCACAGCTTTTTTTAATTTCCTCGCACTTTCTGTGTGGGGCTGCAGAAGCAGGGATGTTCTGCGATGACATTCAACTATATCGTTGTGCAACGAGGATCGAGATATCCCCCCCCCCCCCCTACCAACCCACCAGTCACTATATAATATTCAGGTCATAGAAATTAGATCATTCCACAAATTATAATGCAACATCACTTAGTGATATTCCACCTTTCAAGTAAACTAAACTGGAAAAACTTTCTAACCCACATCTATCTGATTTACATTCATCATGTTATCAATTAAATAGATGGCATTACTGAACGAAACTAATAATTTTTGTTTAGCTCTCAGTTTCAGGAACAATTAATAAACAATATAAAATGCGCAATTAGATCAAGATAACCATTTTTTACGACAAAATAATAAGCATAAATCGGTTCTTATTGGTGCATTGTCCAAAATTATATGAAAATTCATCTTAAAATTTAAAAGACAGATTTTCTTTAAATCATACCTCTAATTACTTTAGTTCATTAACATTTTCTCACAAAGACACTAGCAATCAGTTGTACTGAGATTTACATACTGTATATGATTAATCTGAAGAGAAAAACAAGAAGGAAAAGAAAAAGATAGTCATCTACGCAAGCCACGGAATAAGGTTGGTAGGATCAAACAAGCCATTCCTATCTTGAAAAAAAATATATAAAAAAATGGTACTGGTTTGTCTCCTAAATAATAAAAATCTCCTATATGTCCGTATTTTGTAGTAAAAAATATCTAAATGTCGTCTTTTATTGGAACAAACGCCTCATTCAGACCTTTGTTTATGGATATTCTGGTGATTTGTATCATGGACACACGAAGCATTTACTATAAATAAGTATTCGCATGCCTATTTCAGTATCACATTTCTGCGTCAAACAATTTAGTGCACTAAAAATATATTGTATATATAACTAAAATCTTACTCATGAAATTTAACACTTTGCTATCGATATTCCAAACAGTAACGATGTTGCAGAAATGAATAACGTATCCAACAGACGTGGCGAAGGCCATTTCCATTTTGATTGGAAGGTAATAACGCCCTTTTAGAGGCGTACACGAGCAATTGTCTGAACCTGTGGTTCAGAGGAATCACGCCGAAGACAAAGACTTCAGCTACTCGGATCCGACGAATCCAAACCAACAACAGAAGCCTAATTTTGTTTGGCAGTTCCGCGCTACACGCCTAGGTGTACTAAGTCAGAATAATTTGCTCTGGAATGAAGAGATTGAGAAGGTTAGGGAAAGCAAACCATATGCTCAGATCCCTAGATCATAATTCAAAACAGTGTATGCCGGGAGTTAAATCGACTGCATGCAAAGCATTAGTGCTATATTACTTCGAGTACTGTCCATTTGGGTGGTTAGGCCCCCATCAAAAATGGATATAGAGGCAATGGAAAAGGTCGAAACTCGAGCCCACCGATTCGTGACCGGTGTATATATTTGGAGAGAAAGTCTAAGTGAGATGTTCGGAAGACCTGCAACATTGTTGGCGTTGTAGATAGGTAGGTAGGTATATGACCTCTTTATTTAAGGACCACAGCAAACATATTTCATCACTAATAACATTCATATCCAGAAACTACATAAAATGGAATGGAACAGGAAGGATTTATTGAGCGGTAAAACTTATAAGAGTCCGATGAAGGTGATCTCTATGAACAGCTCCCGCCATCCTGACGCGCGTTTTCCATAGTTTTCCTAGAGCATTCCAGCATAGGAAGAAGGTACCCTCAACCACCCACTTTGTAGTGAATCGCAGAGTAGTAGTACAACAGTAAAAGGAAACATACTATGCAGTCAAAATACTCCTATTGTAGGGCCATGCTGATTTGCGTTTGCCACGGTTTGCTATGTCATTCCAGGATAACTGCAACGTTCCCTCCACCACAAACTTTGCAATAAACCGCAGAGTAATAGCAACAGCCTGACCAAATTGACAGAGGACCATAACTTACTATTAAGTCAAAATATTCCTACTGTAACGCCTCGGTTTGCTTTATCAAGAACGGTGCAGCAACCCAACGACACACGAGGAAACAAAACAGTTATGAAAAATTCTCCGTTTAACCTTCAGCTATACTGTGCAATTCATAGAAAACTGAGTCTTTTATCTACGTAAGAAAATCTTCCCACACTCATGCCTGAAATAGAGTGCCAGCTTGTGATCATGATCATCTTTTCCCTTCCATACACCAATGTTTAATTTTTCAACACCATATTTCCACAACTTATCCCCAATATTCACTTTGTTCATTTCCATTACTCTCCGCACCTTCCTCCTCTCTTCCAATGAATCCCATACCAGGCACTTTATCACACCAATTACTGATTGTGTTCTGCAGTAATTTCCAGAGACAAATCTAGCAGCCATTCTTTACATCCAGACCAACTAAACCCAAAATCTGGGTCCCCAACTACGGCACCATATTCAAGCAATGGTTAACCCAAGTTTTTGTAAACCAATTTCCTCACTTCTCTGGTATATCCCATTACCTATCATTCTCTCCTATTAGTGGAGGATTTTGAAACCTTTTCGTAGTACCTGTACAATGTGCCCTGCCGAGCTGGGTTTGTTATCAAAGGTACTTACATTTCAAGTCTTCAACAAGCAATTGCTTCTCCATCTTGTAATCATAATCAACCTTTAGTTTTTTATCTGCACTGACTCTTCTTGACATTTATCATAACCGTGTGTGACTCCAAGATGTAACTTTGTTTATAGCAGGCAAGGCTTGTTGCAGCTGGCTAACTTAGTATGCAGCGGGCAGCTCGGCGGATGGGAGTGTAATTTAAGGCGAGATTTCCGACTCCCAAGTGGCATGACGTCAGGGCGAGCCGACCGCAGCGCCGCGTTGATCAGCGGCCGCTATGGATAATGCCTGCACTATTCGCGTCCAATCGGAATACAGTACAAGAGCGCACGGCGCGTCATGCATACTGCAGGGCTACTTATAGCGGCCACTCACTCACGGAGTGACCCATAATTAATACGCTACTTCCGACCGAGCGCGCAGCTGAATTATGCCAGCAGACCGTAATACGGGAACTGCACACTTGGAGAAGGCAGTGCTAATAATCCTACGGCCACCCCACTGGCGGAGCACTTCTGAACCTGCGACGGAGCCACCCACTAGTCTTCAACAGTTACGAGCCCTATGGTACACATATCAAAAAGTAAAGATTTTCTATGATAACAGGGAAGGAACTATTTATTCAAGATCCTAACTGAAAATATCTTCGCATAAATTTTGATCGTAAACTCAACTTCACAGGTGGTAGGAAGTTTCAAAATACTTCATTTACTGGAGAGAATAATGAGGCTATGAACCAATGAGTGAAGAAACTGGGTTACAAAACGTTGGTTAGACAACTGCTTGAATATGGAGGAATGGTATGGAATCTACATTATGGGTATCAAATTCGAGAGTTGGGAGATTTATTTGCGGAAATTACTGCAGAGTGCAATAGGTGATAGAAATGATGAAGAAGCTGGTTTAAGAATCATTGGAAGACAGAAGACGGGTGAAGAGATTTTTTGGATTGTACGAGACTTATAGATAATGCATGGATGGATATTAGTAGATGGATTATGAGTTGTAGACGGAAAGGAAGAGATGACCATAATCGTAAGCTGTAACTTGAATTTAAGCTAAAGGGAGTGAAATTTTTTTTTTTTTTGTATGTAAGGGAGTCAGGAATTGCACTAATTTACCAAGGAATTTTAAGTTGGACTTCGTAAAGGGTAAGGGTAGATGGGTGGTGAAAAAATAATGTCATAGGAAAGCGGGAGGTGTAGAGACCTTGCCACCGGAACGTGTCAACTCCAACGTAAATGAAAATAAAGTTAACATGTTAGCCAACAGAATATACTTCTTGAGACTATACGAGGAACTGGTTCTTCGTTTGAGGACAGTACAATTCGAATAAAGCTCAGCTTCCGAAGAATGTATCATACGCATCTCTCCACGTCAACATACAACTTATTGCTATATGAAAAGAAACTGCAAAGATTTTCTTTAAAAAACAAAGATAATTATTATGATCTTCGAATAGTGAATCGAGACAATGTACGAACGTTCTACGTATGTGAACAAACGACAGA
This sequence comes from Vandiemenella viatica, assembly GCA_031002005.1. Lineage (NCBI taxonomy): Eukaryota > Metazoa > Arthropoda > Insecta > Orthoptera > Morabidae > Vandiemenella > Vandiemenella viatica. The sequence continues at coordinate 86,770 of JARYHS010013298.1, read as the reverse complement.
AAAGAAAAACCTTTGGTGTTAGGAGCGGACGGACTTGACAAAAAGGGAAGCGTGAAACTGTAGATTTGCAGTGAATGTATCAACTGCTGGTTTACATTTAAGAATTTATGAAAGTGTGTACATTTTCAATAATTGTGAACATGCCAGGTATGTATGTTTAATAACATATTAAATGAAGCTACATAATAAACGAGGAAGCGTTTTGAAAATGGACAGAAATATGCGAATAAGAAATGTCTATTCACCTATTAAGTCGCTGTAAACGGTGAAATTATGTTCATCAAAAGTTTCTCTCTCTCTCTCTCTTGGTTGCTTTTAAGCTACAGAAGTAAAACCAAAGAACGTGCACTACAAGAAGAGAAAGTCTGAGGTGAGGTAAACAACGAAATGAAAAGGAAAGAAAACAAACACGAATAAGATGGAACGCTACAGGATTTACGCGCTATTGACGTCGAGGTAATAAGAGATGGGATGGGACGGGAGGAAGGAAGGGGGGGGGGGATCAAGGAACCTAAAAGCGCATTTCACTCGGACAAGCAATCCGGAATGCGTAGAGGCGTCATATGAGGTTCTTGGGTTACCCGCCGTCCCGCTGCCGCCGAGAAGCCAAGACTAGAGGGAACGCCACCACCCCCTCCACGGTACAATCTCACAGAAGGGTTTCAATCTAGCAAGGACTGATGAAATTCGATATGTATTGCTGTAGGGATGCAGAAATCAAGTGGCCAGATAAAGTACGATATGAGCGTTTTGAAAAAAGAATAGACAGGATGATTAAGCAGATAATTGCGGACGTAGGTCGTAAGGGGTATGTTGAGATTAAGAGCTAAGAGCAAAATAGGGAAGGGATGGAGGATTGCATCAAACCAGTAGAAAGACTGATGACAAAAATAGACTGACGAGATCTCATTCTTGCTTTGATGCCAACGCCATAAGATGCTAACTTTAATTGTTTATGAGCTTCAATTTCGATTTCATAACCATTTAAAAATACCAACAGCATTTTCTGCACATATATTTAATTTGTTTTACGTGTTCAGTGGGCATGATCAAACAAAAGTTATAATTCAAATAACCATTCACATAAAATTTGTTCTATGTAGAGTCGAATAAAAACTGTTTACTTTTGCTGTACTTGGTCTGTCCACATTCCTTCTATTTCGGCGATAATTTTTCGAACTCACATTTTGCTGGGAACGCACGTTTAAAAAAAAAACAACACAATATAACAACAAAAACAAAAAAATAAGCTTCAACTGACTTAACTATTAGTCACTGAGAACATGAGAGTCAGTTTCACTTTCGTGTCTATTACACAAGTGAAAGTATTATGAGGAAAGTATTACTGTCTACGACAGACAGAACTGTTAGATTACATCTCCAAAGTTAGTTAGAAGAAGTTACATACAGCATTTTATCTGTTAGAAGCAAACAACCATTCTACTCGAAAAGCAGCCTTTCTTTTCTCGAATCAGTTACGAAGAACTATTCGGCTTCGTTTGCGAATCGTTCATTGTCGAGTTTTGTGTTATATTCTTGGTTCTGCACAGCAGGGCGATCGCTATCAATATTCCTGAGATCGCTTAGAAATCATCTCCCGATTCTTCAAGGGGAATCAAAGCAAATCCACGGAACCAAAAACTATGGGCGCGGTAAAGACAGGCAGTATCAACAAACAGTCTTCACACACAGAGTGAACACAAATACCTTCCTGTGATCCCACCCCGTCTGTCGGCACGCCGGCAAACAACTGCTCAAAATTAAATGCTTAAAAAAATCAAAGCGCCGACGCAATATATATACACGTATATATCAGCGCCTTTGTTCGGCGGAAACCAAGGTCTTGCCAAAAGTACAAAGTCAACTCAAAACACGCGAGTCAGAAATAATAATTGTTTTTTATCGTCAAAGATTGCTATTATTCGACTCGAAAAATATGTTTTTAATGCTGGAAGTTTCGGCGTGAGTAAGCAAGGAAATGTCAGAAAAATAATAAATTTCGGTTATATATAATGGAGAAAGCGAAACAGCACTAAAGTATAAGTGGCCAGCTTATTCGGCGGTCGCGTGTCGTTCCCCAGTACACAGCTGTAGTGTATTGTAATATCAATAGTGTGCTCTGATGATTGATACAGTTAAAAGGGGAGAAGATTACTACATATATGTGTATTCATGTATTTCAAGCAGTATGAATCTGATCCAGTGGTTACACAAATTGCATCGTTAACACGCAGTCTGGTCCATCTATTGAAGAGACATTTTCTTGACCAAGAAAAAAAAAACCGTTTTAAAAACTTACGTTCGATGTTTTAATACTCACAGCAAACTGTACTTCGACCGAAAGTTAAATACGGCAAGATGACGTACGAGACATTTATTATCGTTTAAGGCAGAACAACAAGTTATACCAGGTTTAAGAATAGTTTTATCAGACGCTCGTTCCACATGTGTAGGTTATTCTTAGCATAGTGGAATAGTATAAGAGGATTGAACTGATACGCGAACTATACAATGGGTGAAGTTTGGAGGTCCATGAAATAACTAGTTCAAGAAGAATCACTTTCAACTTGTTTATATTTTTATCAAAGACATCGGACTTCACACAAATATACTACGTAAAAATGTAAACGAATGCTCCAGCGATTATAACTTCCAGCACCAAAACTCAACTAACTTTCAATACTATTAATCCTACTCTCAATACTTTGAATACTAAAACTCATCTCTGCCGGTCGCTTACATAGGTTCCACAGAAAATTCCAGAATAATTCAAAGACTTCCGACCGACGTTTCAGGAATTCTAACAATACTTAAACAATTAAAATCACATTAAAACAATCAGAATTAATACAAAATCATTTACAATCATTATGAAACGCACAGAAATGAAAGGATATTTGCAAACAAAATTATCCACACAAATCAGTCCAAATTAATTAAGGAAAATAAAAATGATTGGTGGGATGTGACTGTCACAAACACAAAAACGGAAACCGTACAGGAGCCGGATTGAAAGTTATAGGAAGACAATTGACGGGTGAAGAGAGCGCTGGGAATGTAAAACTTTATCATTATTCTTGGCCGCCGATGAAAAATTCTATCACCCTTATCTTACATCAACGTAATCCCAGGAAACAGTAACGCAATACTGACGAGCCAGTATTGCGTTACTGTTTCTTAGGATGTCATTGATGTAGGATTGTGCAAGATAAGAGTGATAGAATTTTTCAGAGGCGGCCAAGAATAATGATAAAGTGTGTACACTGGCGAAAAGGACTGGATGGATATTGGTAGTTTTAGTAGTAGATCAAGGAAGCGAAGAGATGGCCAATGATATTAAGCCAACACTTCATTTCCGCGAAGAAGAAAGAAAATGCCAGAACACTGAAAGAAACGTCCGTATTTCGTTTATATAGACATATTAATTTATTTATTTATATTTGTTCGATGTAGACATTTTCGTTAAACTCTTTGTGCATAGATATGTAAGATAGAAGCTCTAATTTGGCCGAAGTTTAGATTATTAGAACTACAACTGGAATTTGGTGTTACAGCTCAGGGCATGAATATTTTTTTAAATATTTTTCATGAGCCCCCTGTTACTGAAATCATTACTTCGTTTGAATGAAAGCAGTTCTCCAATGATCGCGATCTATACGGCGTGGATTACAATCGAAAGTAATATTACGCCGTATACTGTAAGTTAAGATTTAATTTCCTTTGCTTTCAATGACACCATATCAGTGAGGTTATTATTTCATCCGCATTTAACTGTGTCAGATCGTTCTGTAATATCGATAACTGAAATGAAGGATGAAAGAACACGCGAAGATTTTTGGTCAAGTTTATATGGCGATGCCACTAACACGCGATTCAGTGAATGTATTAATTCGCGTGTGATTGAAGGATTGATTTTCAAACGGAAAAAATCAGCAGTGTTTGTGGTTAGGTTGAAATGCAAGCTGGACCAGGATGGTAGGTGAAACTTGTTGCTACAGCGCTAGGCACGAAGATTTTGTAACCATTCTATTTGGTTAAGCAACTGCACAGAAATGACTTGCCAGAACACTCTGTTAAACCCGTTATTTTGGCTTTCAGACAAGTTTAAATTAAAAAAAAAAAAAAATTCATAAAATGCGGCAATGTGTAAGGAGGTAATTCCACTGAAAGAACTAAATATAAATAAGAGCGTAGTAGACGGCTGCCTAGAGAAGTCGCGTGACAGTTTACGCGCGTGACGTGTGACGCGCGGCGTGTGGTAATAACGCGGCGATATTTGCCCGCGGGAAATGAGCTCAATGCCGGCGCTAATTTAGATTATTAACACTTTTTTGCCGCCCGGACCAGGGGGCGGTCGGCTGACCGGCCGGCAGGCGTGTTTGCACGGATGCACGGAAAAATGCCCGCCGCCGTTAATAGTTTAATTATCTAGTAATTTTCAGTTGGAAAATTCGGTGATTGCAACGCAGTTTGCAAGAAAATAAACATGTAAATTGTCTTGCGTGCGGTGATGTGGGGGAGATGGCTGATTGGTTGCCAGGATCGGCCCACGGGCGCCAACCAACGCAGCCAACTACACACAAAATCGGGCCCTACCTCTCCACTGAACCGCACGAACAAAATACTCAACGAAGATTTTGGTCTAAATATAAACTAAAAGAAGACAATGTGATTAATGGCTAATGGCTTGTCTTTAAACTTTGATAAAACTCAATATACGCAATTCAGTACATCACACAGATTAACACCAGATATAGCCATAAAATTTGCAGACCAGTCCATTCCAGAGGTAGAATGTGTGAAATTTCAAGGTTTGCATATTGATTATAATTTAAATTGTAAGGTAAATATTTCTGACTTACCACAGCGATTGGATGCAGCCACATTTGCAATTCGTACAATTTCAGCTATAGGTGATCTCCGAATGAGGCAACTAGTTTATTTTGCTTATATTCACTCGTTAATGTCATAATGAATTCTACCTATAGAGATAAGGTGTTCAGAGCCCAAAAGCGAGTAATAAGAATTACGTGTAAAGTTAGCAATAGAGCTTCATGTAGAGAGCTGTTCAAGAAGTTGGAATTTTAACATTGGTTGCTGAGTATACATACATGTCCTTTGTAGTCGCAAATTATGCTTTGTTTGAAACAAATAGTAAAATACACAATTATGACACTACAAGTAAAAATGTTCTTCACAAGGATTACAAGTCGTTGTCATTTGTTCAAAAAGGGGTCTGATATTCAGGGATACATATCTTCAATAAGCTCCCAACACATATTAAATGTCTAACAGATGATAAGAATAAATTCAGGAAAAAATTGAAAGAATTTTTAATTGACAACTCTTTCTACTCTGTCGAAGAATTTATTTCTAAGGTATCTACAAAATAAACTGCCAGTAGTTTGTGTAAATGTAGTTGGCATAATTAATACAGTATGCATGCTAAGATTGCACATCTTCTGGGGTATGTATTATTTTGTTATGCAATTGCTTATCTGTAAATTGACAACTTTCCACATCTCACAGAGCCAGTCTCTTACATTGGGATCAACGGAAAATGAATGTATTGTATTAAATGTTGCAGAAATGATAGCAATAATAGCAGTTTAAATATAAAAATAGTATCGGAAGCAATAGCAGACATAAGTTTATTTTGTTACTAAAAGAGTAAAGTTAGTGATGGTCGAAGCAGGAATTATGTTAAAAGCAGAATAGCACTAGCGAAAAGAGTAGTCTTCGAAAAGTGAAATCTTTTAGTTCTGAATATTGATTTAGGACTAAGAAAGAAATTTTTAAAACTCTACGTGTACAGCACTTTAAGGTAGTAAAGCATGTACTTTAGGAATACCAGAAAGAAGGAAAATTGAAGCATTTGAAATGTGGTGCTTTAGAAGGATGCTAAAAACTAAATGGACAAGAAGAACGCAACTAACATTTCTGTAGAAGGATGGGTGAAGAAAGAAGTTTGTGGAGGAGTCCAACGTAAAGAAGAGATAAAATGGTGAGTTACTTTTTTTTTTGAGGCTTCACGCCTCGTCGTCGTCAAGGTAATTAGAGGCGAGAAAGGACTGGGGACAAGGAACGGAAAGGAATTCGGCCATGGCCTTTTGAAGGAACCGTCCCGGCATTCGCCTGGAGCAGGGTTTCTCAAACTCATAGCTCCACGTAACCCTATGAAATTTACCAAACAATGGCGAACCCCCTTATAGAACCGGTTATTATCATTATTTTTTAAATAAGGATTTCTGCCTAAAAAAAAGTAATACAGTCACAAACAGCAATATGTTAAAAATTAATTTTATGGTTGGGCTTGTTTCTTATCGCAAGTTGAGTCTATTCTAGGAGCAGATTGCTCATGTTCGATCTCAATTCACCATGATGCGTGTTGCACCCTCGAGATACCCAGTCGGCTGCCATAATGCAAAACTTGCCGTGAACCCTCTACGTTCAATTGGCGAACCCTTAGTGGTTTGGAGTAGCCCACTTTGAAAAACCTTGGCCTGATATGGGTAAACTATGGAAAACCCCAATCTGGATGACCGGACCGGAATTCGAACTAGTTTCCTCCCGAATGCGAGACCAGAGCGTTACCGCTCACACACCGCGCTCGGTAGATCGTCCGTTCCCCGGTCTCAGTCGGTTAACTAGTGGCGAAAACCTCACTGGTCAGAACCACGCCTTCCTGTTTCCATACGTTTCGACTCTGCGGTCACTGTATCATCAGTGTGCAGTTTCTGTGGAGTTGCCTCCTCACCGCGAGAGGTTGATCTGGACAGGGCGCCGCGACGCCGGGGCGCCGAGTGGCCGACCGACGCCCGCCTTTGATTTACGCCCGCCAATAAAACGCGCCGGGGGATTTTTCAAACTTTGCCACCAGCGCCGCCGCGGCTACAATTCAACTCTACAAATGTCTCCTACAGGACGACACTCGGACCCTCGCTCTTCCACTTTTTTTTAGATTTACATTTCCGTAAAATTAATTACGCTGGACGACCGAAAACGTGGGGAGAGGTGCCGTTACCGTTTCGACAGAAACCTAAATATAAATCCCGGAACGCGAGGAGGAAGGGTCTGAGCTGCAGAGAGCAGAAGTACAGCCACAACAGGTATAGAAATACCAGCCACTGCAGTATTCTAACCTCGTAATGCGGGCAAAACTCACACGCGTCCATATTTGGACTATGGTTGTCAAGTTTGGGATCTGTATCGCAGGGAGTTAACAGACACTATTGAGAAAGTACAGAGAAGAGCCGCTCGATTCATCACTGCTTGTCATAGTCCTTGCGAAAGCGTCATAGAATTAGTATATAGACTGGGCTGGAACTGTCTGGCAGACAGAAGACGTAGTTTTCGTTTCAATTTATTAGAAAACGTGCGAATAACTCATTTACGAGAACGATGCAATACGTCGTCAACAAACCTATTTGGGTCGCAGTGACAAGAGAGATAAAAATAAGGAGAACAGAGTGTTGCACTGATGATTATATGAATTGTTTCTTCCCTCGTGACATTTGGGATTGGAAACCACAGAGTAGAGATTACATTTGGATGCAAAGCAGCCTCTGTTACCAACTATTTGTGAATTACAGAGTATATTCCTCGCTCTAAAGACTGATTGAGATACCAAAACGAAAGTATCCCGTCCTTTTCGACCCAAACCTCAGGAAATATTTCATTCTGTGATGACGAAAGTGCTCACGTAAATCGTGTCATTTCGGTCGTTTCTGTATACAGGGCCGCATTTAAGCATAGGCTGTAGCCTAGGGGCCCACATCACAACCCTGGATCCCCCGCTTGGGTCAGTAGTAGAAATAAACAAAAAAATTTTTGGCCCGAATTTCGAAATTTCAGCATCCATAGCCGGAGGCAGCCAGGGTCACTGCTGACAAGGGGGCCCGCACCACATTTATAGCTTAGGGGCCAACAGAGCCTAAACGCGGTCCTGTCTGTAGACGGTCAACTATAGGCCCCTCTGTTTCGCTCTGATGGTATGTCTTTGTCGTACATCATATACGTTCCGGTACCCAAAACCTGCCCATCTTGGTGAAAATCACATTTCATAAATAGGTCAAAGAAACTGTACTGCATTTATCGGTTTTTGCAAATCTGCGCAATTGGTAGTTGGGCACGTCCGGCTTCTCGCACACGCTACTCCACTGTCGACTCAGCTCTGATAAGAAATGTCAAGCTCCAATTTTTTTATTTTCTTATGGCTTTACGCCTCGTTGACGTCGAGGTCATTAGAGGCGTTATGGGACTGGGGACAAGGAACGGGAAGGAATTCTGCCATGGTCTTTTGAAGGAAGGATCCCGGCATTCGCCTGCAGTGATATAGGGAAACGATAGAAAACCAAAATCTTGATGCCCGAACGGGGATTCGAACCGGAGTTCTCCCGAATGAGAAGCCAGAACGTTAACCGTTCACCCACCACGCTCGGTCTTCACTTTGAAAGCGATCGCTGACCGAACTTCGACCATGTCTGCCAGTTCACTGCGCAAACATATTACGTGCATTATTGGTTCAAGCACTTATGCCCGCTTCAGTCTTTTTTAAATTCAATGTACGGATATGGTAACACACATAATACGAAATACTAAAATTTTCCCTCAAGCCCCACAACAAATGAACGGTATCCATTCCGTAAGACCACGGCGTGAACTGATGATCTAATTCGTTACCCGACCAATAACGTAGCATATGGGTTTCCTCTTTTGTTTGTTTTTTACCTAACTAGTCCCCACATCTACTTATAACTAATGGGGGACTAATTTATGTTACAAATTATATACAAGGGACCTATTTGAATTATGATTTACAATTAATGGAGGATTGGAGGCCGTGGTGGTCAGTTTTTTTTTTCTCTTATGGCTTTACGCCACGTTGACGTCGAGGCCATTAGAGGCGGGAGGGGACTGGGTGGGCTCAAGGAACGCGAAGGAATTCGGCCATGACCTTTTAAAAGGAAGCATTCAACTGGAGTGTGATATGATGAAACCATGGAAAAACCGAATCTGGATGCCCGGAAGGGTGTTCGAACCCACGTCTTCCCGCCCACCCCCCACGCTCGGTGTGGTGATCAGAAGGGAAATTGTCGGTTTAACGTAAGTTTAGGATACCCAATTGGAAAAGTTTCAGGTGCATTATTTCCTATGGCTGTGATTTCAGGACAGGTTGAGTATTCGCAGCGGAAATACTTGTAGAATCTATTTGATGCATTTTTTCTTATAATTGTAGTCAGGGGGAGGGGGACAAAGTGGATGTCCTGTCGGATTCTCCAATTTGGGAGACAGCAGGGTACACCGCTGGAGAGAAGATGTATGATATTCATCCCGATGCGTAGTCTGTGAGCAAGAGTCGTTTAAAACGGACATTTTTGATGTCGCTTGTAATTCTCTGCTGCAACCCCAGTACGCAACTTGGAAGCTGTATTCATTTCAAAATGATAGCAGTCGTCTTAATTAAGAAGAAAGTTACATAGTTCATCACATGGTGTACACATGCAGCTTGCAAGCAGAAGATAAACATACAACTATCCACAATAACATCTGTATTTATCTGCTCTATCAATGTGCTTGGTACACCCAGTAAACAGTATGGAGAAATACAAAGTCCAGATACGATTATCTTATTGAAACATACTGTAAGAGGTAACAGACAAGATAATACTATTCGCGACTATACAAACAAACCCAATACCGAAACAATCGTCTGTACGTGTCTTCAATCACAATGTAGTAGCAAATACAGAAATATATACCAAGTAGAAAGATCTAAACAGCTTTCTTTCTTTATTCCTCTGTGCTTTTGGCGTCGTCGACGTCACTAAGGCGGTAAAGAATTTGGGACAAGGAAGGGAAAGAAATTCGGCAATGTTATTTGAAGGAACCATCACGGCATTCTGAAGCGGTTTTGGGAAACCATAGAAAACCAAAATCTGAATAGCTGGACAGTGATTTGAACCAGCGTCGAATGCCAACCCTTGAGAGTTACCACTCGCTCACCAGGCTCTGTGGTCTGAACCAATTGTCCCATTTATAATTGCTTATCTAGATCCCACCTCAGATGGTAGCAGGATAAGCTAAAATGTGTTATCCAGCAGATAACCTCGGGAAACATCGCACCTACTGAGAAAAACGCAAGTCGGTCTCGGGTGATTATGGGATAGAAGCGGCACCCAACAACACAATTCCGATAAAGAAAAGGCTACATAAGTAATATCAATCACGATAATAGCCACCAGTGTGGCTGAGGCGCCGCAAAGTGGATCTGGGAGGTACAACGGGATCGGGAACGAGCCCACGCTTACAAATACCGGCGGTCCTGACTGCAATCATCAAAGCCAGGGTTTCTCAAAGCGGGATACGCGAACACCTAGGGGTTCATCACTTGAACGTAGGGGGTTCGCGACAAGATTTACGGTATGGCGGCTGACTGGGTACCTCGAGAGTATAACACGCAACGTGGTGAACTGAAACTGAAAATGAGCAAAACTGGTTCCTAAAATCGACTGAACTTGCAACAAGAAACAAGCCCATCCATCAAATTAATTAATAACATATTGCTATTTGTGACTGTATTACTTTCGTTTTTAGACAAAACCCTAATTTTTTTTTACAAAAATTAAAAAGGCTGTTTTTTAAAAAAAGGGGGGTTCGCTATTGTTTGGGAAATTTCATAGGAGTACATGGAGCTATGAGTTTGAGAAACCTTGATTTAGGTGAGTGCTGGAGGGTCCTCAACCTCCGCCTCAAACTACACATTTTACAAACAAAAAATACATTTATGATACAGAAAAAACAACGTACACGTTTCCCAGACAAGTGGCAATACAAGACTTTCCTTTAATACTGTAGGTGCGCCGGGTCTATCAGGCCTGACTATACTTTTGGCAGAAACTCAGTCCCCCCTCCCTCCCTCATTCATTAAAAAATCATAATAATACAAGTACGGGAGCAGGAAGTTTGGTTGGACGTACCCCTTTTCAGAGCCTCTTAAATCAAATTTAAAAATAAACCGAACGACTGACTGGAAGAGTTCCGTATGGAGACTGACTTTGCTGAAGACTCCGAGTATAATGGATGGCTTTAACAAGCGCTACGTATGTATGTTCAATCGAAAAGGCTGAAAACATGAAAAAAGTAACGATTCCAGAAAGGAGGCACAGGCCTTATTTCCCGAGGTCTTCTGCATATCAAACAATTCATGCATCATTCATCAAATGAGAAAAGCACTTCATGTTAATGTGAAATACTGAATTAGGTATGAATCGCAGTTTAAGTCTCTTTACAACCACTAACAAAGAAAACAACATCGTCGAAAATTTCCAAGATTTATCATACCACAAGCAAGGTAGGTCATGTTTATTTCAGAAACGGCTTCGGGAAAAAACTCATTTTTATAATACTGCTATGAAAGCGATACAAGCATTTCGTCTAAGACTAACAACGATGTCAGACCACCGATTCAAGTCCTCATCACTGTGCAGTAGAATCATGTGTTCAGAAAAATACGTATGTTAAAATAAATAACAGAGCTGTATAAAAGGTATGAATTCATTATTTCATACTAACAAGTAAGATCAGAAATTTAAATTATAAAAAAATAATTTAGTTAAATCATGGCCAAGAGTGTAAGATAATGAACAGAAGAGAAAAAAATCTTTGGAGGGATGGTGAATTAAAAAAATATATTGCTTCCTATGCTTTAATGTCAATAATCTGCATGATACTAACACAGAATGGTGAAAGAAATGTAACACCGTTAGTTTGGTGTATAACAAATTCATTTTGGACACGATTGAAACAGGACTGATAGACTATAAAAATAATCAGGAGAGCATAGAAACATATTCTAAGTGAGAGTATAGTGAATACCACCTCCTCCATCACATTTTCTGAATATTGGGAGCTGCCTTTGGCGAGTTTTATTCGCTGTTCTCATGGTCATATTTGGAGCATCGATTTTATAGCTGTATACCTTTGAAGGCACCAAGTATTTTATACTTACTACCAGGTCGTACTACGTCAGAGGTTCCCAACCTATAGGCCGCGAAGACAGGGGGGGGGGGGGGTGAGAGGTAGCTGCACCATCCTTGTGGACGATACCCCACCTCTGCACAGTCGCAAGTACTACGTTTCCTCAGCCGCCTCTTACAGTTGAAAACCTTTACTCTAACATCGTATACACGGTGAGTTTTCTCTGACATATCATTGTTAGTGCTGAAAAATACGCATTTACCTCATATTACCAAAACAAAAATTGTGGCATTGAAGAAGGGGGGAGAGGAGTGTGTCGGAAGAATTCTTATGACGTAAGGGGGCGCGAAACGAAAAACCGCTATGCGAGCGTCCGTAAACTACTTAGCTCTATTTTTGCCTCCTGAGAACGCCCACGCCCCCAAGTAGCCCAATTTGGTTTTTGCCTCTAACCCCATCCCCCATGTAGCTTTTTTTCCCCTATTGATTCCATTTCTTTTCCTTATTGTTTTACGCTTAGTCGACAGTTAAGATCATTAGAGGCGGGATGGGACTGGGGACAAGGAACGAGAAGGTATTCGGCCTTGGCCTTTTTAAAGGAAGCATCCCGACATTCGCCTGGAGTGGTTTGGGGAAACCATGGAAAACTCAAATTTGGATGCCCGGACGGGGATTCGAACCCGCGTCCTCCCGAATGCGTATTGATTCCAAAAGACATTTTGTACTGTTTTATATCGGCAGACTATCGTAAATCAGATACAGAGATAATTAAATGACTGAAATAAATATTCACATACTATAGTGTGTTCTGTACCTCTTTTTAACTGTGACAAACAATACGAATGAAAACCTACGCGGCTTGGCTTCGAAATTCCCCTCCCACGTAGCCCACTGCAACTTACCAGTCAAACCATCCCTCCCCATCCCCCCAGCCGAGCCACGTGGTTTATGGACGCTCCCTATAGTGAAGTGTTGCCATTTGTTTCCGAAACGTGTAACTATGTTCACCGTGTCATAAGGGGACGTCCATTAATTACGTGACGTAAAATAGGGGGGGAGGGGATCCGGCGAAATCTTAGCAAATATCACCAGGGGAAGTGGGTGGTCGACAGAAATCTCATTTTTTTTTAATTCCTTGAAGAACAGTAGTGCAAAATAAAATAATAATAATAATAATTACGAAGGTCGTTAGCAGAGGAGGGGAGGTTTCAACTCAAAGTCTCACCTCACCATAGGGGATATTACCAAATTTCACTACAATGGGGATTCAGATTTCCGATAAAACACCTAACGTATTTTTTGTTTGTGTAATGTGTAGGACCGGGCAGTCATCCGCCTCGGTGGCTGCCAGGACTGTGGGTACGCGCCGGTCTGGGTTCGTGCACCTGCCCGGCAGTGTAGCCGAGAGGTCGCCACGTAACCAGTGACCCACTGCCTGACCGACCCGTCGAGACCACGGGCGGCCGTGAACTTGCTCGTCTCGCGATTGACTATGCATCAGGTAAATCTTGTAAAACAAACAGCCAGCTGGCACAGCCAAGAACACTGTCCGATCGCATAAATGAATACCGCCTCGCCGGCGACGCCATAAATATTAATAATGGGCATTAGTCTCGCCGGCTGACGGTGAAGAATCGCCGGCGGGGCGCACGTGGTGGGCTGACAACACAACCGCCCGCCGGCTGTTCAGGCGACCACACCTGTCCAGTCTCAACTCAACCACATCTTTCTAAATTTTAATCTAATTGCGATGGAGTGCTTACTCCCGCCGCAATTACCCTACACACCAATTTTTCCCATATCCATTTTCCAGCTACTTTATTTCCTGTACCAATTTAAACATTAAATTCTTTTAGCATTTTGGTACATTATTTATTATTTCTCTCGTTAATTTATTCCAATCACTGACCCTTTCACCTACTACAGAAAATCTTCCCACACCCTTGTGCCTGAAATCGAGTACTAATTTGTGGTAACGGTCATCTTTTACCTTCCACGCACCTCTCCTAATTCATCTTGGTCGTCATTAGGCGTTTTCGCTTTTGCGGGTCGTCATGCACACATCCTCTTCCAAGTCTGGCGATCATTCCAATATTTTTCCTGCATAAATTTTCTCCAAACGACTCCCTTAGCCTATGCATCTTTCTTCACTTGGTCCATCCATCTTGCCCGAGGTCTTCCAAATGGTCTCCTTCCCTTCCCGCTGTGTAGCAGTGCTACATTCGGCATCCTCCCCTCCTCCATCCTCAAAACATGAACCAACCCCTTGCTAACATCTCTTCTAAAGCTTCCACTTACAGTCTCTCCCTGATGTTTACATTTCTTATTTTATCTTTCCTCGTGACATTCTCTATCCCTCTCAGAAACCACATCTCTGCTGCCTGCAATCGGCCAACATCTCTCTTTTTCCACGTTCCATGTTTCAGAACCATAGCGTCAGTATGGGCTGGTAATATACTTTATAGAGCAGAATTTTGTCATCCTTCCCTATGTTCCACCTCCAGACCACATCCTTTATCTGATTATACAATTTTCCACTCTTCCTTACTCTCTGACCTATTCCTTCCTCCATCTTTCCATTGATAGTTACCTTGTTTCCCGTATACACAAACGATTCTACCCATTCCAATTTCTTGCCGTCGAGTAACACATCCTTTGAAGGGCCAGTGTTTCTTGTTATCTTCATTATTTTGGTCTTTTCTTCATTAACCTCCAGACCATGTTCACCCACTATAGTCCGCACCTCTCCTAATTCTTTCACCAAAATCTTTCCATACCTCATCAACATTATACGTCTTGTACACTACCTTTATTCTCTTCGCCCTTCTCCTGTCTTGGAAAGAATCCCATCCCAGCTTCTTTATCGTATCACTTTTTAGTGATTGTATTATGCGGTAAACTCCAGAGACAAATCTAACAGCCCTTCTTTGGATACCCTCCAATTCCTGTATTTCATACACAAAATATGGGTCGCATACTACACTATCATAATCAAGCAATGGGCTGACCAACGTTTTGTAACCCATTTCCCTTACTTTTCTAGTACATCATCCATCACTCCTCTCCAACAAGTGAAAGACTTTAAAACCATTTCCTACCACCTGACCAATGTTTTCTGCCCAGTTTGTTTTCAAATGTTATTACAAGTTCTTCACATTTCAAGAAATACTGCTTAGGTTGCAACATACGCGACCGTTCCTGCTTGCTTCATTTATAATGGAGCGTGGTGGGTGAGCGGTATTAATGCTCCAGTCTCGCAATCAGGAATATGCAGGTTCAAATCACTGTCCCCGTTTTCTATGGTTCCCCCAAATCACTCCAGGCGAATGCGGGGATGGTTCCTTCGAAAGGCTATGGCCGAATTCCTTCCCGTTCCGTGCCCCCTGTTCTTTCCCTCTTCTAACTACATCGACGAGCTGTAAAGCCACAAGAAAAAAAAGTGTACCTTTATCTAATGCGTTGGCTGATTTGTGGAATTACTACATTATCTCTAAATAGGAGATCTGGCGGTATCGTATAGTTCAGTATTACCTCTATATATTCACAACTCTTCAGATCGTTCGGATCGTTCGGGGATGACGCACAAGAGTAACATAAATCACTTCAACACACTCCCTGTCGAAAATCATAACTACTTGAGACCACATTAACTATAAACAAACTAATAAGAAAGTTCATCTGAAAGGAATGTAGCAATGCATTAATTCCCAGAGAGCCGTGTAGACGCAGGAAGTGGAGGTTGCGGCAACACGGTGTTGCAGCTCTGGTATTTATTATACTGTATGCAAACGCCGCTCTCACAATATAAATGTTCGGCTTCCTTCGCACGCTTCGGTTATTGCAATGTACCGGATGTTACTCAACAGCTGCGGCCTCTACACAAGTGCAGTGACGTCAAAATAAATTGAATAAAAACAATAGGACTCCAGTAAGTGGATTCCTTCTTGGAATTAAGTCAGCGGATAAATAAACGAACACGAACATGTAATTAAATGACAACTGAAAACGTTGTGCAGGAACAAAACCTACAACACTGTATTATACTCGCATATTTGCAAGATGCTTATAGGTAATGTTTCCGATACATTTGAAAACCGCAGTTTACCATTATAGACTCATCCTTTACTTTGTATTTTATAATGACATCCCAATCTATTTTTTCATCTCTATGCGTCATTAAAAGACAAACTTTTAGCCTTTTAGTTTTTGTACCCTGCTTTAACATAAGAGTATTTCTTATCCTCAAGTGCAACTCTCCAAAATGAGTCTGAGCTTTTCAGTATATCAGTAGGTTGCAAAGGGGTCGAGTCTAAGGTTGAAATTTGAAGAAAGTGGGAGCGTAACAAAAGCAATTTATACCTTCCTAAGCAGTTGGTGGAAATCCAGGAAATTATTTCACAAACCAAACCTTCTGTTGGCAATTCATGTAAATAACTTTTTCTTCAAGGTAGTTCGATCTACCAACTCAATCTTCGGCATAATTATTACACACTTGCTGCTATCCGCGATTAAGAACTGTATTGCTAAAATCTATATCCTATACAATAAGATGTATTTGAACATGAAATGTTTGGTCAGATCGTACACGAAATGAATGCGAGAGAAACAAAGTCTGGTCAACCGATACAACATTACAGAGACTTACACACGCTATCCGTCTGTCTTTCACTGTTCGGCGAGTTTTGAAAATTTCATGACAATATTTGTTATCCCGGAAAAAAGTATCCTATGTTCTTGCTAAAGATACATAGCATTTACTTGTCAAATTTTATCGAGATCGGTTTAGTAGTGAAAACGTAACAACCAGAGTTACTTTCACATTTATAATATTAGTGAAGATATAATGAAAGTACAGTTCTTCTCTAAATATGCAGTGCAGTTTCTATAATTCATACTGTTTCATATTTTGTCACCTGCACGTTTAAGCAGTAACACTGAGTGTTGTAGTGAGTGCTGACTTTGTATTTGCGTAGCATGCAGTGTACTTACAACAGGCAGGCCGGCACGTGTTCACAGAGCAGCGCACTTACCTGTAACAAAACAACAATTAATTACTAACAGTTTAAACAGGTGGTCGCGCAATATCTACCCGCATACAAAAGTACATTCCACCATTACTTATACATAAGACAGTGTTTATTATGAAAAAGGCCTCCGGAACCAAGAACCACACCGACCAAATATAGTACCTCAGGCTGAAGCAGTATATGAAAGATTTTTTCCTTGAAAACTTTAGTAAAATAAATTTTAGTGCTCTGGTATCTATGGTGACAATGAACAGTATGTCTGTGACCTTAGACCTGAAATATTTTGGTAAACAACTTTCTCTTAATATAGTATAGTGTAGTATTGTATTAATTTAATTTGACTTTTAAGATGTTAATATTTCCAGCCAGAAGAAAAGGAAGCAGGTGAAGACTCATCAGAAAAAAATACCAAAGTGTTCTTGTGCATATTGTTGGTTACTTTCTGTTTCAAATGTTAGCGAACGAGGAAAGAAGTATTGTTCTGAAGACTGGTTACTAAAGAATTTAAAGTGCTGTATTGAAGGGATGAGGAGAACATTTAAATTTTAATCCACTATCACATACGACCTGCAAGAATCTGTTTATCATAGTGTTACAGGTAGACTTCAATGTCGAGATGTGACGTTCGCGAGCGAATAAGATCTTTTGAATATTTCTTTTGAAAGAGCGAGTGAGCTGTTGCTCACTAAAAGTGAACAGTAGTTTTTCTTGTTGTTCGCGAATAAGGATTGCAATCCCGCAGTGTTTTCAATCCCGCGGGATCCGCTCGGGATTTGCGCCAATCCCGCGGGATCCCGCAGGATCCGTGCGGGATTGGTACAAACAGTTTTTTAACGCATATATTTTAAAAAATAGTTACTTAAAACGTTAATAAATTAAATAATAATTAAAGTTATAAATAGTTTTAATGTTAAATGATAAAAATTATCAGTTAACAATATTTTGATTGGCAAAATGACATTAAAACTTTTTAGCGTGTCTTAAGTATATTTCTAGGTTCCACATTTTTGTTTTTTAATCTAAACCAATTTTTAAATAAAAATGGAAAATATTGAGTCTTAGGTCATATTATGTGCCTTGCAATACATCACATGAGATTAAAAATATGGTTTGCTTAGTGGCCAAGTTACCAAAGATTTAAAAAAAAAAAAATCTAAATAAACGTTCCACAACACCGAGAAAAGCATTCCATTTCACAAAGTGAAGTGAATATACTCTGTAAAGTGTAGACTTGGCTCAGAACAAGATCTCATAACTTTTTGTCATTGCACAACCACAAGACTTGGCCTTTTTTGCGTGATTCATTATTATATCTCCTGTACCCTTGATTGATATTACAGTTGATTCACTGTTATTAAAAGAAACTACTCACCAACACGTAAACTGTCAAATATTTCATATTTACTTATGTGGCGTAACGACGTTTTTAGAGTGGAAATTATTATTTTTTTTAGTAAGAAAGGAGACTTTCTCGGCGAATGATTGCAGTGAAGTCCTCATAGGTTGTATCTCCGGATTTAATTGCAAACACACGAAATTTCACACGTGAGGAAGACGGCGGAGGCAGCCGTCGAAGTATGGTGTTCCCACAACACAATTCGTAGATACACCCGTGAAAATTTCATTATAACTTTTTTTACATTTAGTCGAAATAATAACAAGGAGAAGAGGGATTAATCGAAAGCCTGAGCGGCACATGTAAGCAGGTGGCTTTCGTCAAAGAAACGCATTGAGGCAGCTGCCAAAATAACAAAGGATATACAATTTCCTTTTGATAGCTGTTAAATAAATAGGTACGCGATCGTTAAAATTACGATAACATTAGTTTCATATCAACGAATACTCAAATTTTCAGCCGCATATTAGGAAATTGTCACAATTACTCTATCTGCAAATACATAAAATGGGAATAATGAAACCATGAATAAATAGCTGTAACCGTGTAGTTCAGATAACGTGTGCGACACTTAAAAAATAATTATATAGTTAGAAAATCGTACTAAATACGCACCATAACTCAAATTACAGAAATGTGTACTCGAAACAAAAGCAAGTTTTGATGAATTCATAAAAGTGTATTTATTTACTTACGAATGACGAAGGTTGACAACAACAAACGCTTGTTCACATGAGTCAAATGCCAATTGGAAGGGTACAGGCAAACAGTGCAAAATATCCGACAGAGATCGAGTTGGGCAGCGAGTCACGCAGACTGACACGCGTTTCCGCCGGATTTTGCGGATTGCGGATCCGCTTAATTTTGTGCGGGATCCGCCAGACTGTCTAATGATGCGGGATCCCGCGGGATTGCGGGATCCCGCTTTGCTGGATTGCAATCCCTATTCGCGAACTGTTTGTTTGTCCAGGGTGTCAGACACTGTATCGTTTGAATTAATTTCAATCGAGTGAGCGCCATCAATAAGTAAAGTGTCGTTGCGGTGACGGTGCGGACCAGTACCGGTATAGTGGCCCGACCAGCTGTTTGATCGCTTCCCCGACGGTCTTCCAAAAGTGTACAAATTTTCAAAGAAAAAAGTAGGCTGACGAGCGAAACAAATAACTAAAATATTTTTTGCGAACAATAATTCGCCTTTGATTTAAGGTAAAAAGTTTCCTAAAAGTGATTGTACTTTACGTTTGAACCAATAAATAAATTAATGTAAAACTAACCATGCTTTGTTATCAAACTACCCTCTCAAAAATTCCCAGTAACCCGAACAGTAATTCATTGACGCTTGACACTCTTCTAAGCAAATATTATCCGATAGTATCTAAGAAAAAAAATACTTCAGGATAACAACGAAATCTTCTCGGGTCCGGCTGGACACCCGAGAAGATTTTGTTCAATCCATACGCCCGTAAGGTCTCAACATACACATACTTCAGGATAAATAGAAAAATAAATATTCTGTGTCCACCAAACCGATCGATGTGACAATCTTTTTTTTTATTATTATTATTATTATGGCTTTACTGCTTATCGACGTCGAGAGAGAGTATGGAGTACAAGGAAAGGGAACAGTTCAGCCATGGCCTATTTGAAGGAACCGTCTAGGCATTAGCCTGGAGTGATTTATGAAAGCAATGGAAAACTGAAATTTGGATGTCCGAAAAGGGATTAGTACCCACGTCCTCCCGAATGCCAGGCTCCAGCGTTACCACTCACCACCACGCTCGATAATACCAGAACAAGTAAAGCATTTACACTAATATTATAAAAGCGAAAGTAATTCTGTCTCTCTGTTTGCTATGTTTCCTCGACTAAACCGCTAAACCAAACTTGATGAAATTTGAAGAGGAAATACGAGTACTATGTATCATTAGGGAGAACGTAGGATATATTTTCGGGATAAATAACATTTTTAAAACTAACCTAATAGTGATACAGACAGACGGATAGCAGGTGTAAGCCTGTGTAACGTTATATCGGTGGCTCAGTCTTTGTTTCTCTCGCAGTTTGTGGGACTGCTTTTACGTAACTTACAGCTTTCTATATGCAATTCCAGCAATTAAGTTCTAAGACCACGACTACGGGCGTAACATACAATGTAAATATAAATTTAAGGAGCTATACAAAAGTGTAAGAATTTACTCATACCCGGTCTAAAAGATACTCGGCGAATTGTACAGCTTGTCAATATTTCTGAAGAACTTAGACGATGCAAAGTGTAGCGAGTGCAGGTAGAAGGCGCACAGCCGAGTGTAGTAATGTCAGCTGCAGATAGGAGCTCTGATTTAGTTGGGCCCTTGTACGGCACTAGCGCATGTAAATGCCCGCCAGACATGACGGCCGAAGCCATTCCTCATCCACACTTGTATGTGACGGCCACACCTGCTCTCCTCTGTCCAACACAGAAGATAGTCTGCTTCTTCATACTCGTACCAGGAACGATGTGAGAAACAATTACATCTGTACATTAACAGGAAGAATTGTCTTTCAGATCAAGCAAGTGACGCGGGGAAAAATAGATGAATGCCGGGTGTAGATTATTACATCGCAACCAGAAACAATTATGTCAAAAATGTAGATGGGAGCATGGTAAGAAAATATAAACTCCATCTTCTTTCAACCTGGGCAACCAAACAGTGCTCAAGTCTATGCATCCCTTCGTTACTCTCAATTGTTTTATTAATTGTGAAGTTTAATATTATCTGGACAAACATCGGGATAACCCACAGCAATACGCAACAGCTATTACGAACTGCGTCACAAATCTCTGATGTATACTTAATTTCTTATAACGCTATAAAAATTAACAAGATTATCAGCATGACCACTCGTATTATACACGAAGACTTCATATTAAGCACGTTTGCAAGTACCGAGCGTGGTGGGTGAGCGGTTAACATTCTAGCCTCGCATTCGGGAGGACGTCGGTTCGAATCCCCGTCCGGTCATCCAGATTTGGGTTTTCCATGGTTTCCCAAATCACTCCAGGCGAATGCCGGGATGCTTCCTTTAAAAAGGCCGTGGCCGAATTCCTTCCCGTTCCTTGTCCACAGTCCCATCCCGCCTCGACGAGGCGTAAAGCAAAAAACGTTTGCAAGTAGAGCACGCGGGTAATATACCGGACTAAGGTTTATAATTATTGTCGCGATTAGACATTATCACCTTCGTACATGAAGTATGAAATTACAGTTACACGTGTACCAACACATGTTGTTTCAGCACCAGTAGATGTCAGTCACCTATACGATAATACAGCAAACCATATCGGTGTAGACGCCTGTAACTTACCCCTCCTTGAACGTAACGATGAATGATGAGTTTTGTTTTTTTTTTTACCATTCTCTCAACTCTTCTGATGCAATCCACCAACTCTTCCTGTCATGAGCCAATCTCTTCGCCTTAGCATAGCCACTAGAACCCAAGTTTTCAATTATCTCTACTTCTATTTTGACTATCTAAGACCACGAAAAGTAATCCTCTACATTCATCTCGATGCTTCCTTTTTCGACTTCCAATAGTTCTTCTTCTTTTCACTTTGCCGTTTCCTCCTTTCTTAGGTCGAGATGTTATCACCGATCCTGTTATGATTTTCCGGGAAACATCTGAAATATTGTATCAATTTTCTGGAAGTTGCTCTGTTTTGTATTAAACCTTCTGTTATTCCGATCTCAATCATATCTTTCTTTACTCCTTGGATCGATCGGTTGCTATTCTTATTGTCAACGTAATTAAAAATTCTTTTTGTGACAGTCATTACGTGACAAAAGAATCGAATCTTCTTTCTGACCGTGTCTTTTCATTTTTTACTTCCTTGTATAGATCTGCTTCATATAGGCTTTCTGTAATGTTTACCTTCCTGTACAATACCCACGACTATTTCCTCCACTAACGAGTTAACCTGCCTCTCAAGTCTTAAAATGTAGGCCATCGTTGTATCTTTTTTTTCTGAGAATATTCGACAGACCACTTTCTTCGCCCATCATTTCTAAAACTCGTTCAGTTTCTACTTTACCTGTCCACCTGAGCATCTTTCTACAGCACCACATGTCTAATGCTTCTTCTTCTTTTTTTGTTTTGCTTATGGCTTTACGCCTCGTCGACGTCGAGGTCATTAGAGCATTAGAGGCAGGATGGGACTGGGGACGAGGAACGGGAATGAATTCGGCCATGGCCTTTTGAAGGAAGCCGGAATTCACCTGGCGTAATTTGGGATATAATGCTTCAATTTTCCTCCTCTCTTTTATACCTGAAGTCCAATCTTCACTTCCATAAAGTGGTGTGCTCTACAGATAGTCTTAGAAACATCTTTATAAGTCCTAATCCAATAGCTGAAAATAAAAGATTTCTATTTTTCAATAAGGCTCTTTTCTCCAGTAATATTCTGTTTTTGACATCGTTGTTATTTCACTTCCTAAAAAGTAGAATTCTTTCACATCTTCTATTATAACTGATCCTATTTTTATAGCTAATCTGTTGTCTTTTCTGCTACATTTCATTACTCATGTCGTTCTTTGGTACACAGTATCTTGTTCATGCGGTTCAGTAATTTTTTAATATGCTCACTGTTATTTGCATTAATTTACATTGTTGGTGGTGTGCCCCGGTGATTCCCTCAGGTGCTAGCAGGTGGCGGCTTCCTTCCAACAGGTTGGCGAGCCCGGGGCGAGGAGAGGCAGGACACAGACGACCAGCCCCCTCGGGATAAAATCAATAGCACCGCTTGCTTCCTGGCTTCTGCCACAGGCCCCTCATGAGCAAAGACACACATACCACAAGCACACATAAATTCGTGCTCCTAAAATTAAATGGAAAGCAGATATAGTTAACTGCTGATATTCGCGGCTTCGTACACGCTGACTAATTTTATTGCTAGAATTGGATATTGAAGTTACGCAAAATGTGTCCCACAAACTGACTGCGAGAAAAACAAAGCCTAAGCGGCCGATGTAACATTACACACGCTACCCGTGGTCTATCACTGTTCAGTAAGTTTTCAAAATTTTTGACCAAATACATTGTTTATCCCGAAAAAAATTCGAATGTCCTTTCTAACAACATTTCCGTGACAAATTTCATCAAGATCCTCTAAGCCGTTTAGGTCTTCAAAACGTAACAAACAGAGTTACTTTCCTATTTACAATTGACGCAAGCAGCGTCACAATAATTCAATTCCAAAAAAACTCCAGACAAAGTAAAAAATCACAAAGGAAAGCGATACACCGCCCTGCCTGCTCTCTGAAACGGACAGCAAGCGATGAATTCTACGACTTGATAGCCAAAGAAGAGGCATCAGCTCCCATCTATAGTCGTGTAGCCGTCGGCAACTAGAATTATCCTTGAAGTCTGGAAGAAACATTCGTTATGAACAAAGCAATTTGATATTTTACGTTCCGCTGATTTTTTTATGGCTTTACGCCTCATCGACATCGACATCATCAGAGGCGGGAAAAGCATAGGGCAAGAACCGGCTTTTTGAAGGAACCATCTAGGCACTCGCCTGTAGTATGTAAGTAAACGAGTTTAAACCGAAATCTGGATGGCCGGACGAGATTTCGAACCCGTGTGCTCCTGAATGCCGCAGCCCGAGCGTTACTGCTCACTCACCACACTCCGTCAGGTTCTAACGAGACGAAAATGTTTGGCCATACCGGAAGCAGTGAGTCACATTTTTTTAAAAATATAAATCAAAATCAATAAATATAAAAAAAAGAGCAGCATCTCTATCTACAGTCTTTGCACAACGTTTAGGGTCACTGGTACGTCCGACGTCTTAGTTACTGAGCCACCAGAACACTCTTTTTTTTTTATGGCGCTGGAGGTACGCAAGTTAAACCTGAAAATCGCCAACTTTAAAGTCACTGTTTACAAAATAATTTCAAAACGTTGGTTACAGTGTGAACTGAATTTGCAACAGATACCGCAACAAGCCCCCTCCACTTATAACCACACAAATTGAATTCGTTTAATGCAATTTGTGGGATTATTATAATGACGTCACCACAAAGTGCGTTCGAAACCGACCGGCAACTAGGACAAATGCGTGAAACAACACATCGAAAAACCTTAAAAATTACAATAAGAACCAACATCGCGAAACATACACAACAGAATATTATTAAGACGACAAGTTTTCTTTTTTCTTTTTCTTCATATGGCTTAAGCCACGTCTAGATCGAGATTGTTAGAGGAGGGGAAAGGACTAGGAGCAAGGAACGGGAAAGAATTTGGCCATGGCCTTTTGAAGTAAGCATCCCGGCATTCGCCTGAAGTGAGTTAGGAAAACCATGGAAAATCCAAATCTGAATGCCGCGTCCTCCCGAATGCGGGAACTGATGCACCACGCTCGGTACAACAAATCTGTTGAATAATAACTAACAATACTGCAGACAAACTTATGACATAGAAACATCAATCCAGTCTGTAGAACATATCGCTTCAAAAACTGTTGCAGCTTCGAAGAAATAGTCAACACCCACCCACTTGCTTCCAGTTTGAAATCGGCAAAAATGTCGAGTTTTTGGTGAAGCAATACGACAAACATTATTTTTCAAACAGAAAGCAATGCTCTAGGCAGCAACCTGTACGACTTTTAGTAATAAAACAACATGGTATCGAACTCGCCTAAAGTGAACGAACAACCATTTAGTCAGTCTTATCTTCTACTGGTTAAATGAAAACTACAGTTTAGCTCTCAGACTGGTCTCGCACAGTTTAAACAAAATTCCTGGATTAATACCTCCGTCCGTTGGCAATCTTCAGGCGCAAATTTTCGCTGGCAAGACAAATACCAGAAGGCTGTAGAAATTTTACAACACAACATCTCTCTTTTTTCAGTCCAAGAAATGAAATAACAACATTCTGTTTGTATTTCTTGTGTAATGTTTTCGAGAATTTATTGCTACTCTATTATAAAGACAAACAATCTGGAGAAAAAACTTTATTCCCGTAGCTCATACTCCTTTCTCTCTTGACAATACCTCACACAATGAGTATTTTAAGAAACATTTTTTTTGTTAGCTTTATGACATGAACGATTAAACTGTAACTTTCGCTGCTACTGTATTTTATTCATTCTGTTAACATTTTAGTTACAACAAAGTAAATGTCTACATACGGTATTTATTTCCCAAAATTTTCTCACGATGGGTTAATTAACGTGAAAGCTCTGTAAATGTTAAAATATTTACAGGATACAGTTGTACGGTGTGAAAACGATGTTATTCATATTCCGTTTTCGATGTTAAAACACGACGAACGACGAAGATGGCAGGTTTTTAAAATAATAACAATGTTGGGGAGAACTGCCATGCGTGCTATTTCAGATCCAGCGGAGTGTCGCGATATGATGCCAGGGTTCTGGCCATCAGAGATTACGGATTTCTTGTAAAACAAATTTTATACACTCCATATTACCTGGCTAACCGAGCTTCACTCAGAGTCTTTTGATTTCTGTTCAATATGCAATATTTCATCGAAATTGTTAGAATAATTTAAAAGAAAAGCTTAGCTAACACAGATTTGTTTGTTGCTTAATTTGGTAACAATAATTTTTCGATAGTTTCATCGGGTAACACAATAATTGCATTTTTGCTATTGCATATAGCGCCGAGGTACCAGTAGGCTTAATGGTACCTCAAAATTCTACGAAATGGCGTTACGTTGGAAATTTTTGTGTAAAATTGTGTGTGTGTTTTTTAAGGATGATACCTATCTTATTAAATTTGGAAAGTAAAAAATCATTTGAATATGAAATTTCATCCAAATATATAAAGCCACTTCAGGCTTCTTAGTACATCAAACTTCTACAAGATGGGGTTATAAACAAACGTTACTTAAAAAAAAAAACGCGTTTTTTAGGCAACACACCTACTTCCATAAACCTGAAGAGCAAAACGTTATCTAATAGAAATTTCGTCCAAACCGTTAAGAGTTGTTTCCGAGATACCAACATACATATTACTCCTTTAAAGTTATAAGATCTACGTCACAAAGACCAGCGTCCTACCAGAATTAGAAAATAGCCGGCCTCGGTAGCGTAGGGGCTAGAGTGTTAGCTCCGCGTGCCGAAGGTCGCCGGTTCGAGTCCGGCCGCGGGCATGGGTGTTTAACTGTTGTGTCTGTGAATGTCATGTCCGTCCCGTGGTGTGTCTAATTATCTGGAAAAATTCATCAGGCTAGCTGTGTGGCCTAAGATGCCGAAAGCCATTAATTAAAAAAAAAAAGAATTAGAAAATAATGGCGGTAGTAAAATGCGTTAAACCGTGGTAAGGGAACTGGGTTGGCAATCATTGTAAGACTGAAGGCAGATGAATGGATATCGGTAGAAGAATTCGGCTGGCCTACCAGACGTGGAAGGGAAGAGGTTAGCATGACCACAAGCAGGCACTTGATTTCAGGCGTAAGGAAAGTGGGGAAATTTTCTTTTATATGCAAGGAATAAATTAAATAACTGAAGCACTGAAAAAATTGAAATTTAAAATTCGTAAATGGCAAGAGCAAGTAGGTGCAGAAATTGCAGTAAAATAATTATCAATAATAAAAAAATATCATGAAATACGAAATTAAATGTGTACGAAAATTGACACCAGACCATATGTTCGAATTATAATTATTAGAAGTTCCTATGAAGGTTCAGAACTGAGACACTGCAGAAACAACTTAGTGTTAGGTCAGGAAATGAACATGCAAACGTCTACGCAAATTTCTTGTGTCTATCTACACCAATATTAGAAAAGTGAAAGTAACAGTCTCTCTGTCCGTTTATTTGTTACGTTTTAACGACTAAATGGCTGAACCGATGTTATGAAATTTGACTGACAAGGAAATAATATGTATAATTAAGAATGACAGGATACTTTTATCGGTATAAATAACAGTTTGTAATAAAATTTTGAAAAATAACGGAACGGTGACTGACAAACGTAAAGCGTAGTGTAAGTCTCTGTAATGTTACATCAGTCGCTCAGGCTTTGTTTCTCTCGCAGTCAGCTGGTGTAATGATCTGTTCATGTACAGACAGTGCTGATCTCTGTGCCTTGAACCGTCTATGTGATGGCGGTGGCTCTTACCGGCTGAGTAAGCTATCCTGAATTTGGATTTCCACGGTTTACCGAAATCACTCTAGGAAAATGCCGGGATAGTTCCTTTAAAACGCCATTGGCGACTGATACCCGTTCCTTTTCCCAATCCACTCCCAATCAGGCGGAGAGGCACACTGATGCCTATAGCAACGGGAGATGAGATGGGCTAGCCAAGACATCACATGTTTCTATATATATAAAAAAAAATCGATCACTATCGATCACTCAAAGCAACAGGGATACACTTAGAAATGACATGTTTTTCCGATTGGCTAGCTCACGTGTTTTCAACCCACAAAGGCTCTTAGCAAACTACAGCAAAATAAAAAACGATGTGTACAAAAAGGTATCCCAGAAAGTGACATAATTTTAAACCACAAACAAAAATCCGCAGGAAGAACTGTGGTGGATAGTCTCCAAAGTTAAGCCTCTTCCTTTTTAGTTTGTGGCTATTTTAAAACATGCTGCAAATTGGTTCCCTTCATAAGACAGGCTCAGTGGTAAATGGTATGGGCCTGCAGATGCCCCCCCCCCCCGTCATATTACCCCGGTTCACTGCTTTTTCGGACACGTTTTACGTAACTACTTACGGCTTTCTATATCCAATTCTTGCAATAAAATTCCAAGTCTAGGAGTACCAAGCCGCGGGTAATAGCTAGTACTAAAATATTTTTTTAGAAAACAACCTAATGACGTTATCGAGGAAAAAAGACAAAATTGAACTTTTTTAAGAGTAATACGCTGTCAGCTATTCATAATTCAAGGTAAACACCGGCATACAGAAGAAATATTAATACACTGAGAAGAAAGTAAGGACAAAAGTGTCTTCCGAAAAAGATTCTAGAGTTGACAAAAATTTATGCGGTTCACGGTGCCGAGTTGTCAGCGGCATTATCTGCAGATGCTGAAAACGTGTTTGATTATAAATACCACGGCGCAGACTAAACAGTAAAATGCTGAAACCCGGAAATATTTCGCTTGACGTCAGAAGCCGAGATCAACAGTGCAGCGAGTAAGGGTGGCAGCAGACGAGTGTGGGTGGGAATTCGCGTGTGCAGATAAGGCTCGCGTGCGCACCGGCTCGTGAATACTTAAAAACAAAGCGTATTGCTCTCAGATAAATATAGATCTCCGTAACGTACGGATAAACTTTCTGTTACGCTTTTAAAAAATAACGCCATGTCGACTTTTTCTTAGTTAATAATATTCCAAAATAACCACCAGAGTGGACGAGCCCGCTGGTTTGGGGAGGTACAGAGGGACCAGGTTCGTGTCCTAGTACCCGCCTACCAGACCACCGTGACTGCAGTCAGCGAGGCGAATGTTGGGACGGTCCCAATCTCCAACTCATAAACTACACACTTTATAGACAAAAATAAACTTATCATACAGAACACAGACAGACGGCAACACAAACATTCCACCAGTAGTTAAAATGTTTCGGATCTCACAAACCTGTTTCTACGAACAGGGCACAATTTCCCCTGAATTTAATATTATCTTTCCTATCAATTTTCCCTCTCCAAAATCGTTGCCACTTTGTAGCATCCGTTAACAAAAGTCCTCGAATTCGTTTGTAGTGTCGGAGGAAATAATCACTACACACTATGCCTATGCGCACTCAAGGAGCTGCCTGTATTTTCTATTCGATTGCTTCTAGTGAGGAGAATAAAATACATCGTTATAAGTATGTACTTGTACAATCTTTTGGCGACCGTGTAATAGGACAGCTCAGATAAAAAAATCTACGCTATACGTCTGTCTGTCAAAGTTCGGATAGTTTTCAAAATTTCATAACAAAGTATTTTATTTATCTCGAAAATGTATGTTATGTCCTTCCTAATAACATGCAGCATTTTCTTGTAAAATTTTATCAAGATCGGTTAAGCCGAAAACCTAATAAACAGACGGAGTTACTATCGCATTTATAGCATTAGTGCAGATCTCCTTGGTATAAACGCCATAGTATTTTTTTAAAAATATATTCGACCTATGAACTGAAGTCTAGCATTCGCTGTACCCACAACCGAAGACAGCAAATGAAGCGGCGAGTCAGGTAGCTGCATGGAGGTTCGAACCTGGGAGTGCCTGGATGCGTGGTTCGCACGCGGCGGACTCGCCGCTGATCCGGGCTGGCTAATGCGCGCCTCTCCTTGGCATTACGCGCCACTGTGTCGCACAAAGGGCGTCACACGCGTCTTGCTCACAGATTAGCCGCCGCATGCTTTATTCACGGAGAGAGCCGGGTAATCGCACGTCCACGAAACAGCGCCGGCTAACCGCCCTGCACAGCGGGATTTGGCACGCAATCCACGCCAAACACCCGTCTCCAAAAAGCAACGCCCACTCTCTGGAAATACTTAATTACCACAGTTCTAATGGCAATGGACGGACACACACACACTTCAAAGGGAGGTGTCTCATCTCCAGGCCGCTATGGAGACTAAACCCTTGCCACCCTACTGTAGTTGACTCCCAAATTTAGAAAGTACGTAGATAAGCAGTTACTTTCGCTGTATTTACGCTAACTGCGGATGCAATGGAGCTTTGGATTGATGTAGCGTTAAGTATACATAAACAACGGAAAGAGGAAGCCGTCAGGTGAGCGTGGTGGATGAGCGGTAACGCTCTGGCCTCGCATTCGGGAGGACGCGGGTTAGAGTACCGTTTCGGCCATCCAGAATTCAGTTTCGGAT
Source organism: Vandiemenella viatica (assembly GCA_031002005.1). Taxonomy (NCBI): domain Eukaryota; kingdom Metazoa; phylum Arthropoda; class Insecta; order Orthoptera; family Morabidae; genus Vandiemenella; species Vandiemenella viatica. The sequence continues at coordinate 56,538 of JARYHS010013298.1, read as the reverse complement.
GGTTTCCTGAATTCATTCCAGGCGAATTTCGGAATGGTTACTTCAAAAGATCATGGCAGAATTTCTTCCTGTTTCATGCCCCCCAGTCCCTTCCCTCTTTTATCGACGTCGATGAGGCGTAAAGCCAGAAGCAAAAAGAAGTGTATTGTGACACGACAAAATGGCATAAAAAAACTGGTGTGTTTTTGTAATGCAGCTGTAAGGATCGTCTTATTCGTCGCTAATTTGTAATGTTCGAGAACTGATTCAGCATATACAATTTCATACTGAAATTAACACAAGTCTTCTTTTATTTATCACTCAGTTACAGGTTAAATAAGCAATCACACAATCTCATTTAAATGACGTGAACACTTTACTAACGAAAATGAACTAGGACATTACTTCTTTCCTTCTTCTCACATCTCACAAACATAAATGCTCCTTTGTTGTCTCTAGCTATCCCAAAGATACTTCCTTTCCCGAGTCGGCCCTGCAAACATTTCTCTTTGGTGTTAATCCAGAGATCCCATTTGACTCCAACAGATAAACTTTGTTCTAATAAAGATTAACATACAGCAGAAACACAGCAATAAGATTGGTGTTTTCCCTCTGGAGTGATCAGTAACAATCACATGCAGATAATCCGCTGAATTATTACTGGCAGATTATGCGCTAGTGCACATCAGCACAGCGGAATTTTTCGGAAATTTAATTAGGCTGCGACGACTTATATTTTAGGCGACTCCGTGCTGCCATCTGCCGCCGTGAGAGGAACCGCACACCGTCCGCCACTAATTAGATTCTCGTAGAGATACAAAATAACTTTAAATACAAGTTAATTAAAAGATAAGTTTGGAATGCTAATTAATATAACAAAAAGCGTTTAGAAAAAAAAATAAGACACTAAATAACGCGATCGAAAAGAGCGGAGTGGTAAATAACACGATATTAATTACTTCAGTAATGGGATAAACAGGAAAAAAATAAAATATTCTTAATGGAACAAACGCGCGAATCACCAAAAACTTATCGTTATTAGAAAACGAATCAAGGTAATCCAGTTTCAGTTACAAAACCAGTACCATTCCTATTCATGCAGTAATGCAACTTTAAGATACCATGGCACAAGTAATGTGGGTTTCAGAGAATAAACGAAGATGATGTAGAACGTTATTAAACACGAATACAGAGAAGATAAGATCACTGCATATACAACTAGGTCTGTAATTCATAAAACAGAGTGGCAGAGGGTGCTTTGTACCAAAGATAATCTCTTCTCTCTGCATTTCAAAGCCCAAATACTAAACATACGAAGAAACAGTAATTCGTATGGCACATCTTATCTGATCTTATCTGTTCTTATCTGTTCTGCCAAGGTAACTCAAACACGTCGGCGGTAGTTTCTTTGCACTAGTAATTGAAATTGAATATTCAATAAAATCAAATAAATCTCACCCCAAGATCTATTTAAAATCTGTGGCTGCAACAGGGGTCACAAAACGCGCGGACTTCTTTGTTCTTCCTGAATTTTATCCCTTGCGATACGGGTTCCATACAGGACAAGATTACTCCAGATGAAAAAATAGAAAGGTCTTATATATTATTTCCTTTGCATACGGGACACAACTCTTCGAAAAGCAGCACTACAGAATCAGCTTTACCTACAGCCGATCTAACGCGATGGTTAGTGCGGCCGTGCCGAAATTTTGAATTTCAGAGAAAGTTGTACGTAAATGCAAATGACATATGATTTTTTATTCTGCGTTATCCTACCGAATAAAATACAATGAAGCGTTAAAATTTAATAGCGAGATTGTGATTTTAAGTAGGATGAAAAAAGTAACGTTTTCATTGGTAATCGTATATTAGTAAATTTTGAAGCATAACAGAAAAGAGTGGAATATTTGTGGACGGTATGAAAACTTAAGTATAACATAATGTCGTTGAAAGTAAAATACGTAAATCACAAAACTTCTTTGACACAATATTTCAGGCGAGAATATAACATCAATAACGTTTTGACCAAAAAATATCTAAATTTGTTGAACGTGTTTAGTGTAGTAATTTAAGTATGTATGGTATTAACAGAATTATTAGGTGAAGTATTCATGGAAAAAATATATCGACTTATACATGATAAAAAAAATCTAGGACCAAAATTTCGAATTATATACAAACGATACATTGTGCAATTCCAAATTACAAAATCATTAGAAGCGGAGAAACTAATCTTTAGAATCGTAGTCATAAATCGACTTCGATTACGTGTAGGTTATTGGGAGAAAAAATACGAGTCAGGAAAGAAACATCCTCTAGTAATAATATGTAAAATGAGATGTAGCTTTTTACTGTGATACCGAAGTACTTCAAAGTAATGGTCATCTTCATGGAGTGAATAACTTCTGTAGTCGTGCGCGAATAACTTTTGATACAGACAAAATAAGTAAAATCACTTGAAGAGAAGGTAAAATCAACACAGGAAAAGAGAGTTTGCGTTGAAAGTCACATTCTTTAAAGTAAACGCCATCTCCCAGAATACAAGCAACCAATAACGATACCGAAAAAATTCAGATCGTTATCTTTAGCCAGTAGAGCTGTTGACTTGGAAGGAAGTTAAACGTGGAAATTCAGGCAAAAAAGGCATCAGACTTTCTGAAGTTTAGACGCTATAGTTACAATTATTTTAAATTAAGATGAACAGGATACTTTTTAACCCATTTCTTACACACCAGTCGATATGAAATGTTATTGTTTCGCTTTTATTGTTCTAAACCCGAAAAGTTCATTCACTACAAGTACAGTGTTCTTTGACTAATTTAATTTAATATTTTGCCTTAATTGCTTCGAGTATAATTTCGCCTCTCACCTACGTTTTCCATTTACGGATTCCAACGTTTAACTTATTTATACGTTTGGTAAATTATTCATCACTACCACAGGCAATTTATTTCAATTTCTGACTCCTTTACCTACGAAAGAAAAATTTGCCACTCCCTTATGCGTGAATTCGACTATCAGTGTATGTTCAAGGTCATATCTTCCCTTCCTACACTGCCCCTAATAACCAATATCTTTCCCAGTTTCATCACCAACATATGCTTCGTACACTACCAGCTCTCTCTTCACCATCCTCCTCTCTTCCAAAGAATCCCTTTCCAAGTCTCTTGAAAGTTATTACAGTGACATACCTGTATAGGTTTTTGTAACTGCACTATTACCTAACTGCAAATGCAACTGAAAAACATTTCAAACTAACTCGTCGGTACAAAATTTATAAATTGTAAACATATTACAAAAACAATGGCTCGCTGAAGATACCTTCAAGACAGGCGAAACGTGCACTAAACAAACAAAAGTTCCAACTATAGTTGCAGTGGCATTTTTCCATTAAATGATAACCGATTACTGACGGAGAGATAAAAATGAGAAACATAAGATCAGAAAGCACAAAACAGTAAGGGGGAGTCCATTAATTACGTAAGGCGAAATGGGGGGAGGGGGAGGTCCGGAGAAATCTCACCAAGGGGGGAGGGTCGATGGAAATCTCGCGCCGTTTTTTTAATTCCTTGAAAAACAGTAGAAATGAAGAAAAAAGGTCTACTAACGACGCAGAATCCGACTTTAGGGGGAGAGGGGGTATAACCGCCATAGGAAGCAGAAGAGCTAAAAAAAGGGGTGTCTCAGAAAAGCAGGGGGAGATCTCACGTCATCATAGGGGGGGGGGGGGGGGGAGGTCCGGAATTCCGGAAAAACACCTGATGTAATTCATGGACGTCTCCTAACAGGTTCACAAGACGGTAAGTTTCAAATACCTGTCAGGTGGTAGTTTCCGATTGACGTGAAGTAGCTAATGCATTTAAATGGCAGTAGTCGGTCGGAGGGAGCTGAAGACTTGGGCGTTATTTGCCAGCCGGTTTGGCGGCGGTGTGGCCGCCTGCATAATCAATAACGGCGCCCCTGGTGGCCTCGCCGGGGCCCGAACCCGCGGCTACGGCGTCAGGGCGCGCGCGGCGCAGCAGCCGGCAGGTTGGTAGCACTGCGCATTCATATGCAAATACGAGGCGTCCTTCGTCATAGCGCGTGTGCGAGCGCCCGAGAGACAAGTATTTACACACTTCTTTAACCGGCGGCAGATAATGGGCCCTCCCGCCAGACCTTGAGCAAGTGTCGATAGCGCACAGCTATAGAGTTCGTTACTATACCAGAGTGAAAGATAGCCACACTACTATAGTAAATTTGTCTCTTTGTTGTTCTTTTTCACGACTGAAGGGAAAAATCAATCAAGATGAAATTTGACAAGTAAATACTATGTATCATTAGGAATGACATAGGATACTTTTTTCTGTCATATTTTGTCATGAAATTTTGGAAACGACAGAAGGATTGCAAGTTTAATCCTCTGTAATGTTATATCGGTATCTCGGGCTTTGTTTCTCTCGCAGTCAGTTTGTGTATAATCTGTTCACAAATTTCATGTAAAGTGGTACACTTAGAAAAGACGGGCAATTCGCTCATTTGTCGCAACAACGTCATAACTAAAAACATCATAAATTTTGAGAAAATACCACAGGGACGATTCTAATAATGTGACTTTTAACCTCATATGCATCTCTTGAAAAATTGTGGTTTTGAGTTATGACGTTGTTGTAATAAATGAGCGATATGTAGCGAACTCACGGGTTTCCAACTCCCCAAAGGCTATATATCTTAACAGAGGACAGCAAAGCCAAAAACGTAGTAAACAAAATGGTATTGATATTTCAAACGGTATATTAGGCCTACTGCTGACTAGGATCTGGCAGGACAACAACTATGATCGTTTTAATAAGAAACCCATCCTTCTTTTCCGTGCAGTAGTTTCAGGATTGAATGTGGGCAAGGAACGGCACAAATTTCGCCATAGCCGTTCGAGGAACTATCTCGTCATTCGCTTGAAGTGATTTAGCAAAAGTTTGCAAAACCAAAATCTCGATGGCCTGACAAGGAGTCGAAAATCAGTTATCAAGAATGCCATCTTAGTGATCGATCTTTCACTTGTATATGCAGAACGAGGCTCAACTCTGAGAGGCCAATGACAGTGGCATGCCGTTTGCGCCAGTGCCGCCGCTGTGGTGACAATCAACATCTCCCGGCGGCCAAGGCCGTTCGCGACACGAACTCCAACACAATGCCAGGCAATAATGACACCTGCGCACGCATTAAGAGAAGAAAACGAGTCGGCGGGCCCAAGATTCGCGCGGCCGTGCCGAACAATGCGCCACACGTGACTTCACGGCCCAAACATCCAAGATGGCGGCCGGCCGTGTGATTATAGCGGAAAGTAATGGTCGGGCCACACCCATGCGGCGAGCCCACTTGGTCTATTAATTTATTATTACAGCCGAGACAAAGGCAGCATCGGCGTCATTGTTGCCGACAGCGGGTCAACACCCCTTCAAATAACACGGCGACGTGGCGGCCGACCTGAATTCACCTCACTGCAAATTAACCCCCGGCGTTAAATAAGTTCAAAGCATTCATTATATGGCCTTTCTTGAAGAAGAAGCTTACAGACTTAAATCAGCGGTATAATCGATAGTACGTTCACAGCATTTTGTTGTGATCTACGCTTCTCTACGTCATTAAGGCAGGTAGAGGAATGGGGGAGAGGGAGTGTAAGGAACGGAAAGGAATTCGGTCATGCCATTTTGAAAGAGTGTCCCATTATTAGCATACATTACAGTGATTCTCAACCTGTGGACCGTTAGGATGAAACATGTGGTTCGCAGGCAGAATATTAAATAATAATAATTAAATCTGAATTAAAGATATTGTTAAAAATACGTTACTAAAAGTCGTTCATGTACAATGGATACCGCAGTTGAGGTATATGAGATTATAAGCGAGTGTAAGGTATAAGCTATCTAAAAACCATGAATATTTTAACTACTAGGAAAACAATTCGGTATTTCCAGCTATGATGATACCAGTTGTTACCAGCGACTTTGTACACGTGGACTACGGATTTTATTGTTAGAATTGGATATAAAAAGCTATAAGTTAAGTAAAGGGGGTCCCAAAAACTGTCTGCGAGAGTAACAAAGCCCGAGCGACCGACATAACTTCATACAGACTTACCTACGCTATTCGTCACCGATCAGTCAATTTTCAATATTTCATGTTATTTTTCCCGAAATTTATTCCTAACGATTCATTCGTGAAAATGTAATAAACAGAGAGAGAGAGAGAGACAAACCTACTTTCGCATTTGTAATATTAGTATTGACATGTAAATGATTGCATTCTTACTACAATAGTATATTTACTAAATACGTTTCCAGTCTTTACCAAAAGGAACGGCAATCCTCTCCAAATCAAAATAATGATTTTTTTTTTTTTTAGATTCTTGTAGGTCTGAGGGATTACGGTACTTCCCGATATAATTGGTAGGGTTGGAAACATAGGAGCGGTGAAGTAAACAACAAGATTTTATTTTGCACATGTAGGTGGCTGATATAGAGTATGATCCAGTACATTATTTTATTCATTTGGTTATTACATACTAAGAGTCTGGATAATACAACTTACACTTCCATTTTTATAACAGCGTTTCAGAAGGAATTCAGAACACGCGTTTGGATTTATTTCGTTATAAAGATACAAATGATGTTAATACACACACAGATAAAAAAGATTAGGCCCATATAAGTTAGTGGTCCGTAGCGTAATTTTTGACATTTTATTGCCCCTCGGTTAGAAACTCTGGCCTAGAGTGATTTCGGCAAACTTTGGAAAACCGAAACTGGATTGCCGGACGGGTACTGGAACCCACGACCACCAGAACGTTAAACCAAAGCAACTCAACCACAAGGCTCAGTACGTTCACAGCAGCTATCAATCTCTTCGAACGTCACAGCTAAATATACTGATGTGGGTGCAGAGAACAGACCACTGCAGCAACGTACAAATAACTGCAAGTACATTTAAGTGAAGATGGCCTTAGTATTTTCCGAGCACGTCGTTCTCTCGGGTGTCGTCGAATGACGGAAGAGGTCATCTCGCGTGTCGCCGAGTCGCGCGGACACTGGAGACCACGTGACGGGCGCACAACGCTGACACACCACGCAGTACCAAGGTTTGCAGGTAGCTTCGTTTTACCGAAAACAACCAACAAACAATTGTACAAGAATTGCGTACCGCGGCGCTATCTTTTCAGTTTTAAAAATCGAGCTCCTAGTTACAATAAGTAACTGAATTTTAATTTCAGACCATGCCCAAGAGAAAGAGACTGAATTCGTTTACACTGCAGACAGCGGTCTGAAAAGTTCTCGGCTCGATCGTACATGGCGATACTATCGGAAAATTATGAAACACGAAATTTCTAGAGAACTTAGTGGTAATCACTCTATACAAAAGAGACACTGAGTGTAAGCAGCAGCTAGGGCAGCCAACTTAATTGCATATATATATATATATATATATATATATATATATATATATATATATATATATATATATATCTTTGGTAAACGAAAATAAATGAAAAAAAACAGTATTTTTAAATTTAGGAATTCATTGGCTTAAAACATATTTTTTTCGTGCTTGTGAAACTAGCTACTAATTTTTTGTTTCCTTTCAAAATGTCATATATGGTACCTTATCTTTAATCTAGATTAATAAATAAATTAACAAGAGCATTCCGTTTCATAAATTGTATATTTCAACAGAAATGATGTATTTCCGCATAATTTATAGTTTTGTGTAAAGTATACTGACCGAAAATAAATTATGACACCTTATAATAAAGTATGGTTGGCAACTCCATCAGCAGCGTGATGTATGGCAGAGAACGATTCTTGTTCTCCTTTTATAAGTCACATCTAATTTTAAGAAGTAGTAGGCTGAAAGGGATACCACGATCATGACCTAAAACAAGAACTTGACTTCAGGTGTAGGAAAATTTTTCTTTTGTCGGTGTAGGTGTGAGGGACTGAAATAAATTACTAAGATAAATGATAAAAAAAAAATCACCTGAAACAGCACAGAATTCAAGATACAAATTCGTGAAATGTCAAATTGGACGAGTAGGGAATCTGCCATCGCAATCAAATTAAATTAAACCGTATACTCTTACACGAAATTCCATCCAGTTTCATCCCTTGTAATCAGAAACATGTTTTACTGAGAATATCTTTTAACAGTTCCAGGGTTCTACACAACAGTGAAACAGAGCTTCAAATATCACAATTTCGACCGCTATGGACATTGCTGGGGAGAGTGAAATTAAACACCACGTGGCCTACTGGATGTCGATGTGATACAGTATATAATCAATGGAATGTAATTGGATACAAAACACCTTATGACACAGTTAACAATGATCAGCTCGGAAGACGGGAACTCAAAACCAGTAACACGTTGTTACTTTCTGTCCGGAATCACAGCAGTGCTCAGTGTTAAGTAACAATTACGCTCAAAAAGGAAAGTTAAAACGACGGAACAGCAACTGCAGTCACGGCATGAGAGACGTTCTGAAACGCAAGGTCAGCCGCATAAAGGGGACATTGTCCTGCAGGCAGACATACATACATTCCACAGCCACACGCTTCGTCATTTTTTCCTTTTTTTCCTCCGTCTCTTAGCAAGGAATTTGTCTGAATTTCATAAGGGACCAACCACAGCTTTCGAGAAGCAAAGTATCAGTTGTAACGACCGTGAAGTGAGCTGCAGCAAATTTTATCTATGCACCAGCTTAGACTCGACAGCAGGAAACTTAAATTCTATTTTCCTGTCAAAACTATAGATTACCCCAAGACAAAATGCTGATAGAATAAAAAAAAATTGTATCCTCTTTCCTACAAACAAGACTACTTTTCTTTCGTCTAACCTTAAAACATAACATTAATGCCTAGTTCTATTAATGACATATTTTAAAGGTGTAAATAAATTTATCAGAGTTTACCTAACACATATTATAATACCGATCCTTGTAAGCAGCTTGAACCGTTCTCTTTCAAAGCATGCGCATTATTTCACACTGTGAATGTTTTTTTTAACGTTCTACTACAGGGGTGGCCAACCTGCGGCCAGCCTTGAATATTTTTCCGGCCCGCGAGATTCATCATACATTTAGAAAATATATTGATTTTATAATTTTATAATGTGAAAACCAATGTATTAAAAAAATCTTTATTTATGCATCCATATATTCAAAAATTAACTGTCGAAATCGTGAAAAAAATTAACTTTGATTTTAAAATAATATTCTTGCGAATATATTACTTTATATGCGGCCCGCGATGATGTATTTCCAAAGTGGCCCGCAAGATCGTTTGGGTTGGCCACCCTTGAGTCTACTATATCTACCCATATGTGTATTCATATCAATTCTAAAATGTTTAACTGTGACATATATTGTTAAACTTTTAATTAGGTGAAAAGACTATTATATACAACAGTGGAAACTTTTGTTAAATGTTGATTTCGGTTTTAGGCGGTTTTCCGCAATCACTAAGGCGAATGTGGGACAGTCCCCAATCTCCACATAATAAACCACACTTACTACACACGGATCATAGTTGCAAGTTTTGGAAAGAGGTGTCAATACGTCCGCTTTCCAATAATATTATAGCAGGCCTAGCAAGCCGATAGTCCGACTGATAAATATGCTTTCATAATAAGCATTAGCCTCTGGAAAGACGAACTGCCAATTCTGACCTGCGAAACTGGGAAAAGTTTTCTTCTTCTTCTCGTGTCGATGACAGTATCAAATAAGAGGTACTTTTTTCGCCAATGCGATGGCTTTGTCAGTAACTAATTGGAAGTCAAATTGGGATACATTCATTCCGATTTGTGAACACGACAACAGATGCAGCATAGTTTCCCTCTCCCCACATGAACATATGGCATCTGGGTGTTCTCCCAGGTAACCCCATGAAGCAGGAGAATCTTTGGAACGGCCAACTCCAACTCGAAGCCTATTTAGTGACTTCTATATGGGCATGGTTGTTCAGACCCAGGCGGTAGACCCTCTCTTTGCTTGATCCACTCGAACTCATGTCGCACTCTCTTCTCCCAAGCCAATATTCTTTCATTGCTTGGTGCTCCGTTTATTGGCTTGGAAGTCCGTAGGAAGCTGGATCGGGAATTTAGTCTCGATGGCGCTGATGTATAGCCATGTCGGGCGTCTTCGTTTACTCTAAGTCCGTAAAAAAAGTTTATTTATTTTATTGTATGATTTTTAACAAGATATACAAAAGTTGTGGACAAATGTGAATATCACAAGCTCGTACAGTAATATATCTCTAGATCTAGTGTTTTGATCCATTCAACTGAATTGATGGACGCATCGTGTATGTCCACTACTATTCCTTAGTAGGCTCGAAGAGGACAATCAGAAACAATGTTGTACCCGATTGAAAACGTGGCTACACAGTCACAATTTTCAGAGGTGATCCATCCCCTTTTGTACAATAAGTAACAGCATCTGCCATGTCTGTTCAACTTTTTTTTTTTTACTTATGGCTTAACTCTTCGTCAACGTCGAGGTCATTAGAGGCGGGTTGGGGCTGGGGACAACAAAAGGGAAGGAATTCGGCCATGGCCTTCTGAAGGAAACATCCCGGCATTCGTCTGGAGTGATTTTGGGAAACCATGGAAAACCCAAATGTGGATGCCCTGGCGGGAATTCGAACCGCCGTCGTCCCGAATGCGAGGCCAGAGCGCTAACCGCTCACCCACCACGCTCGGTGATGTCTGTACGAATCCGATTGATGATTCTCCGTCGACAATTGCGCTGCAAGTTGACTGTTGAGCGCCATGGTAGTTTCCTTGATTTCAAACGTCGTCGGTGTTTTGCTTGTGTAATGTCTCGACGCATGGGTAGCTCAGGGTTCTTTATGATGTTTTTCTAGACCTTTAGGAGAGCTTCTGATCTTCTGGAGGTGAAATGTTACAGAGAACTGGAAGCCGTAGGGTGTTCGTGCTCCGAATGCATACTCTGATTATCCGCATCGCCTGATTCAGTTATACGTCTATCTTCTTGTGAAGACACTACTGATCCACGTCGGAAAGCAGCAGTCAGCAACAGAGTACGACAGAGAGTATGAGAAACTGTGGAGCACTAGCTCCCCATGAAATACCAAAGTACCAACTGTGGATCTTAGAACGTGAGCACTCCCTCTCCAAGAAATACCAAAGTACCAACAAGCTTTTGAAGGATATTATTTTCCGTTTCTACTTTGGCAGTGACAAAAAGATGATAATGATGACAAAGCTAATCAAATCATGTGGCATGTAAAGAAAAATCCACTGTTTTACATGCAACTGTATTTAAAGAAAAAATTAACCAAGCTTTATTTTTGTGTGTGTGCGGTATTTAGAGCATCAATCCTTAACCCGACAGCAGCCGACCACGGTCCCATCAGCACGCCGACCGACAGAGCGGCCGATTCATGAATCGCTAATGCCAAAGGTTTTATTTATACAAGTCCTGCCGGCCGGTGTGTAATGTTGCGGCCGACGTGTTGGCTCGTGTCGATAAACTACGTCCCGCGACGCCTGAAAAATGTCCCGATTAAAATTTTAATTTTCGAATGGAAACTTTTAAAGTATTACTCGCGGCTTTAAATAAATTGGGCGTTTTTTAATCGGGGCGCGAGTGAAACACACCTACCCCGCGGCTTACCGGCGCCAAGTCGGCTGATGTTTGCGCCGCAAAAACTGATCCAATTACGCACGCCGATACGTGAAGTCATATCGACAACATCCATCCTCAGATTAAGTCACAATTTTATTATTGAAGTTCACTACCTGTAAGATTTAGATTAATTCTGCATATATGAATCTTACCGAATAAAAGCCTTCTTTTATTTGCCACACAATTCCGCATTGACTTATCGATCACATAATCTTCACTAATAGTATAAATGCGAAAGGTATTCACGACCAAACAGCTAGACCGATCTTGATATAAAATTGTCAAAGATGTACTACGTATTATTACGAAGGACAAGGGATATTTGTTGGATAACTTAATAACATATTTTGTATTGAAATTTTGAATTATGACAGACAGATGGATAACGTGTGTAAGTCTCTATGATGTTATACCTGTCACTCGCGCTTTTTTTTCTCTCGCAGTTTGTGGAACGCCTTTTACGTAACTTACAGCTTTGTGTATCCAATTCAATCAATAAAATTTTAAGCCCACGCATACCAGTAACAGCTTGTCTTATATAAAAATAAGAAGAGCCTACGAATAAAACGTATTAAGTTCACTTTTCATTGTTTTACAGAAAGTTCACAAGATTCGTAACTAGCCATATACTACTTCCCATCTACGCGAAATTTTAGAGTGAAAATACCTCGAAAGCTAAAAATATTTTTGCCATGAAAATTGGAGAGCACATATAATTCGTTATTAGCAACCAGAATACATCACTATCTCCATTTTTTAAAATATGATTTTAGCATAACTTTTATTCGTTGGCTCTTTTTAATGAGATTAAAAATTCATTTACAGAACTCGACACTCAAATTACTCATGTTTGATAGCGTGTGCCAGAGTGCGCTAGTTTTTATTTTTTCTCCAACTTCTGTCTAAAATCTGCCACACCTATATTGTATAATCTTCATTCGTTGTTGACTCCAAACATTCTCACACTCTCTTTGCCGAAGTTGCCAACACAGAGATCATAGCTCCATACCCCGACAGAAAACTGTTATAACAAGCATTAAGATATAAGTGGGAACACTTCAACAGTAGTAAGGTGTGTCACCTTACATAAACTAAATCCGATCTGCCGGCGCCTGACACGGGGTTAGTTGGTTCGAGACCCAGTGATGGAATTTTTTTAGTGTTTCTCGCCTCATTGACATCGCAGGTCGTTAGAGGCGGAAAAGGTCTGGATGATAGGGACAGGAAAGAATTCGGCTATGAATGTTTGAATGAAAAATTCCGGCATTCGTCTGGAGCGATTTAGTGAAATCAACGGAAAACCGAAATCTGGATGGTTGTATGGGGATCTGAACCCACATCCATCCAAACACCAGGAAAAAGCGTTACCACTCCAGTTGGGATTTTCTCTGCGAAGATAAATTCAGCTTTTACATATTTTGCACAAGAAGCACGTATAAAGAGGTTGTAAAAGCATTCTAGAAATATACCGAAATTAATTTTACGATTTCATTTCTCTACTGATTCAAGTCCTTTATCAACCCAGTTTCTAAGTTCACAAGAAACCAACAAGAGCTTTATCTGGCAAATGATATAAGATTCGTCACAAATTATCTCATTTTCGAAAGCTGAAGAACAAGATGTAATGCAAGTCCTGTAACGTTCGTCACCAATAAATGTAACAAACATTAATGCAAGGAAACTTTGGTAGTTGCTTGTTTTCGCTGCTCAAGTTTGTTTCGATTTAACTTCCGTCACATGACCGTGCCAACGGAAGACTGAAGAAAACAAAAGAATGCTTGCCACTCTTTTGCGTTCTAACCACCGTGACGTCATCCATCCGTCAACCGACAAAAACGAAGCTCGAGAATTTGATTTCCAGGCCTAAACAGCAGACGCGCTGTTTATTATTTCAGGTCGCTTTCTCGAAGACAATAGAACAGCACAACTTGCCTTGTGTACCTCATCATTATATGTGGCCTATTCATGCTCTTCTTCGAAGCAGATAAAACTATACCCGTGTAACATTGTGCAAGGTGTCCTATCATACGACATTAAGTTCCGTCGCAAGTTTCCTATAAACAAAGAGGTCTTAGATTATCCGCAAAATATTATTTTAGTTTTTGTCATCATTTCAGTTACAATTAAAGCACATAGAATATTCGTTACTATTAAACTGCCAGTGCAAGGAAATAAACTTGGTGAGTGGTATGTGAAACGACTTTAAGTGAATATATATGTATATATATACTCTAACAAGAAATTACAGCGAGGAAAGGTAATAAGAAATTAAATAGCCGGAACAGCAGTCGTCAAACTGCGCTAAGGGGCCTCCATCAATTATTATTATTATTATTATTATTGCAGCTATATCGATCCTTTTTTCAGGATGTAGCCTCTTTAAGCCTAATGAGCTATATATTAGAATTTAATTCTACATAGTGTTGCTGTAGTTCTTTCCAGGCCGATCGATCCTGAGCCGCCCTCTTCCAGTTCACGCCTGTAACTCGACGTATATCCTTATCCCAGCGATCAGGGGGTCTTCCTCTTGCTCTTTTCAGGTTTCTCGGTATCCAGTCCAGCACTACCGTAGTCCATCTTTCATCTCTTTTGCGAGCAACATGACCGGCCCATTGCCATTTTTGGGTCATGACTCTTTTAAGATGTCTGTTACTTTAGTTATTGAACGGATGTGCACAGCCCTTTTCCTGTCTCTTCTTGTAAACCCTAGCATTGCTCTTTCCATACTTCGCTGGGCAGTTCTCAGTTTTTGCTTCGTGTGACTATTTAGGGTCCAAGTCTGGCAGGCATATGTGAGGACCGGTAATACACATTGTTCAAATACCTGTTTTTTAAGATGTATTGGCATGTTCGATTTAAAAACTATGGAATTTCTTCCATATGCTCTCCAGCCCAGCTTTATCCGTCTGTAGATCTCAGGCTTTGAGTCACCATTCATATTGATCAGTTGGCCAAGATAGATGTACTGATCTACGAACTCAATACCAGAATCTTTCATGTCCGCCTTGTCTTTATCTTTTTCTGCCCATTTGTTTTGCATGATTTTGCTTTTTGATATATTTATTTTAAGGCCCACTTCTCTGCACGCTGTCTCTAGTTCATTTATCAGTTCTTTGAGCTCTTCCAGACGTGAGGTGAAATAGGGGGGAGGGGGTCCGGCGAAATATTACTAAATCCCAACAAGGGGGAGAAAGGGGGGAAATCTCACGTCATCTTTCAATTTCTTGAAGAACAGTAGAGCTGGAAAAACATAAAAAGTATACAAAACGACAGCGTTACCGATTTTAGGGGAACTAAAACAGGGGTTCCATCAAGATCTAACATCATCATAGGGGTGGGGGGGATGTCCGACCAAATTTCACCACGGGGGATGGAGGAGGTCTGAAATTCCGTAAAAATACCTCACGTAATTAATAAACGCCCCCTAACTAGACTAGGATTGTAAGGATTCGAGAAAAAAAAATTAAAAACTTTGATGTTCAGATGGTGTACACTAGATATAATGACAAGAATTCGTATAAACAGAAGATTAAAAAAAACGGCGTGAACAGGTAACGGGAGATGAACAAATAACAGTACCATAATTGCTTCAGAAACAAAGGTATTGTTTAAATATCTGTATGATTAATTACAATTTTAGCCGCTCAGAGAAAACTATTAGCGACACACCACCAGTTCCTCTTCGCCCGGCGGGACCTACATCGGCCTCTCATCTATATTCCACGCCGAGTGTACGAACCAAATCGCGACACAATAGCAATCAATACTGCACGCCCTGGTATTTAAATTCGAGACAAGTAGTTGGCCTCACGCAACTGGGACAGTTCGGGTATGAATAGTTTAAGAGGCCCAACTCTGCCTGGAAACAGGTAGCCAAGTGTGCCCAAGAAGGTGGAATGCGTAATGTCACACAGTCACAGATTGTGACCACTTGAAAGCGAAATGACTCTCAACTGGACTTCAGAAATGTGGTTTACCTCAATCGCCATTCGCTACTTCAGTTTTTTACGGTATTTTTCTTTTTTTTAGCGCTGCTCTGGCTACAACGTCTCAACATTTGATTAAAACATACTGTATTGATTATGGTTTGGATCTTTATGACCACAAAATAGAAAAATATACTTGAAAATATGACCTTACAAACAGGTAAATGTTACATAAAAATGACAAAATATGACCCAAACATTTAAATTTACTATCTATCAAAACATGTTCAATTATACATCATTTATTTTATCTAGTACTGACGCTTTCATGTAGACAGTATAATTTACTTCTGTGCACTCGCTGCACCATCGAGAATTAAGTTTTAAATTGCTTTGTTGAAATCATTTTAATTTCACATAATTTACAGAAAAGAATTCTTTCCTCTGTATTGAAATAATCCCCTTCACACTCATAAAATTTTATTTTCGACATGGCGGTACTCACTGATCCACTGCAGATTTAACACTGACTGAGGATTATTGTCAAAAGTATTGGCGACAATGAGACATTGATTAACGAGGCTAGACACAGGTATACTGCTTCTGAATTGTCCAGAATAAAAAGTGGATGGAACATTAACGTTTGGAGAGTGACTATAATGTATAACTTTAATTCTTGAATGGTGAATTCTGACCGATTCAGTGACAGTTAGTTTCGTTTTTTCCTCCAATATATAATAGCAGTACATTATCTTAATTTCTTCTCATCTATGACTTCTGGTGAATTTTCGGTACTATTAAAAATTACCAGATATTTCCTCAAAATATGACCATATGACCACAAATTTTATCTTAATATGACCAAACCTAGGAAAATGGCTTGAATATGCATTTATATGCCACATTAAATACAATCAGAAACGTTCAATCTGTGTTTAATTCAGTATTACAGCTCAAAAAGAAGGTACGAAAAAAGTGTGACTTGTCGTAAGTATCTGAAACTTTAGTGATGATAATACAGTGGGTAACCTTAACTTTCGTGTACCAATACCTTCAAATTAAGAATAGAGCGTAATTTCTACTCTACTTGAAGAAGTAATACACTAAACAGTCATTTCACTGAGGTGGAAATGTCGCAAAAGATATCATCTTTTGTTATCATATACAAGTCTTTTGTAAAACAACCGAAATCAAGATGGCCGGATGGGATTTGAACCGACGTCCTCACCGTTCCGCTACAAGTCTCGGTTCTTCCAACTATTACTCCCACTAACAAATCAACCAATCAGGTATGTCTTAAAATGTGACCCACCGTCCTGTTTCTTCTTTCTCTGGGACCCTCACAAACTTCTTTCCTCGACCATCATTTGCAAACCACGTTCATTTCGTTTCTCAATCCGTCCTCTTATACTTAGAACATCATTGTGTAGCACCACATTTCAAATGCTTTAATTTTCCTTTTTTCCTGGCATTCCTTAAGTACAAGCTTCACTTAACTTCTTTGCTTAAAATTTAGGCACAGTTTTCAGAAACTCCTTTACAGTCTTGAGAAAATATTTGAAACTAAAATATTTCTCTTTTTCACGAAGACTCCCTTTACTTGTGCAATTCTGCTTTTGGCATCATTCTTGCTTCTGCCATCACTTGTAATTCTGCTTCCTACGTAACACAATTATTTAATTCTCCTATTATATCCGACACTTTCTTTGTTTAATCTACAGCTCTTGTTATAATATTTGCTGAATTTCATGTCCTTTGTCTATATTTGATTAAATTTGGTCCAAACTTTTCTCCCAGTATTTTATTAATAGCTTTTAGTAATTTACTATTATCCTCACTGGTGTCTGCTGGTAATTAGAAAATCTCACAAAATGATTGTTGACCTTTGAACACTTATGCCACATTGAAATTTTTCTATATCAAAAATGAATATAACAAAATTTTCTGGCAATTCATTACTTAATGGCGACCATGCACTAGGACAGTGCTGCCTGCACCCTAAGAGGCGTTATCCGCTTCAGAGAGCACAACGATTTAGGCACAATTTTTGCGACGTCGTTAGGGGTCAGTTGGGCGTCTAAGGGAAGGCGGCCCTGCGACAAAGGCCACCGAATTCGCAGTCGCATGCAAATGTGGTGCGACCCTCCGCAGGGCGCTAACGCGATAAAAAAGCGCTGTCGGAGGCGGCAACATCAATTGGAAATTTCCTGAAGACACGGCGGCATCGGCAGCCCGCCTGAATGCCACTTCATTATTCCCCGAATTCCAGACCGGTCGCCTTTGTGCCCGGCGATTCCTAACTGCTCACGTACGTTATTTCGTTTTTTTTGTTTTTTGTTTTTTTTCCGAAGTGGAGACAGTGTGTGATGTTCGAGGTGGCAACGGAAAAGAACGCACAAACACACACACAAAAATCGACATCACCACGTTCTCGCCGATGAAGTAGAGGAATTGTCTGCTGTTTATGTACTGCGACTCGTCGAACGCATAACGACATTTCACTGGAGGCGTCGGAGATACGAAAAATGTACACACAGTGTTCAGAAAGCACTAACAACATCCCACAATTTACAACCTGCCACGTTTTAAACACAAGGAGAAAAGTCCATCAAGGCCTAACACTACTCCAGTCAGAGGAGTAGCACAGTAAAAACTTGGACACTTAATGAATTAGGTTTCTTACCCTTTCGATGAACCCACGTAACTCCATATTTGTATTCTCATATTTTGGTACCCATGTATTCGTTCTATATATTGTTTTCCCCTGTCACTACGAGACATACACCGTCGAGGCCAGAGACAATCGCATCAAAACCATTGAGATGTGATGTTGGCGAAGAATGCTGCGTGGATCTGGGATTGAAATTCAAAACTAATTCTTCCATTATACAGGAACTTAACACATCGAAAAGTCTTTCATGCAGAGAGTAGACCAGTTCATTGAATATAAATGAGAAGAGATGGTAAAATTCTGGAGAAGCTGATCGTGGAACGGAACGTTGAGGGTACAAAATCACGAGGAAGTACAGCGGGCAAATGGATGAATCATGGTACAGATGTCAGCGGTTTACCTCTTCACGATTCTTTCAGCGAATCTGAAAATCGGAAAGGGTAGGATGCCAACATGCAGTCAATAGTGTTTCTGAGGGATTTGAGGCGGTCACGACACTCGGAAATGAGCTATTCGACCTATAATGATGTGTGTATTCGTTTACATCTGATAATTACTAGCGTGATTCCTGCTTTCAGGAAACTTTAAGAGTTGCATTTTTCTGATCCGACAAAATAGTACAACAGAAATGTTAGTATGCTACTCACCTGCTACACGCTAACACCAGAACTTTTTTTTCCCCCTCGAATAACTTATACGGCCTCGAAATTCCTGTTGGATTTATGACGCCCCAGTGGCAGAGTTTTATTTGTCCCGTCTTCCGTCTCTGTAGTTAGCACTATCCTCATATCAAGTTTTACAATCTGTCCGCGTTTCTTGTCCACAATCCTCCCCGCCTCTAATGACCTCGACGTAGAAGACGCGTAAAACACGAATCGTTGAGGGGAAGGTAGCATTCAGCTTGTAACTGAGTGCATACAAGCCTGGTGCAGAGTGACGACGCGACGGCGATAGAGCCGTCAAGGTACCGGGCGGCATCCATCAGGGGCGGCACGCGCGAGGTGCCAACACCGCCTGTAATTATACGGCCGCCGGGCAGGGAAAAAAGGGCCAGGCTGGCGTGACGAGATGATAATCTCGACGCGACTGGACACCGCCCAAAACAGGCAGCGCGAACCCGGCTCGATACGCAATTCAATTAGCCGCCACGGCTCAGGTGATACATCAGCTTCACCCCCACCATCAGAGGTCATTTGTACAACAGTTTTAAGGAACCTTATTCATCATTAGGTTTCCGTATCCACTGAGTGAAAAACAGAACACTTACGGATTCTCTCATATGTTAATTCGTCATCTGCACAAATATTATGAATGCGAAAATAAGTCTGTCTCAGTGCTATGCTACGTTTTCACGACTAAACGGATATTGATGAAATTTGACAAGGAAATACTACGTATCGTTGGGAAGGACAGAGAATACTTTTTCGGGATAAATAACACATTTTGTCATGAAATTATGAAAACTAACCGAACGGTGACATACAGGCGCATAAAATGTGTAAGTCTATGTAATTTTATATCGGTCACTCAGGCTTCGTTTCTCCCGCAGTCAGTTTGTGGGAAACCTCTTATGTAGCTTACAGATTCCTATTGCCAATTCTAGCAATAAAATTCTAAGTCTACGCATTCGAAGTTACGGGTAATACCTTGTACACTATATTCTGATAAAACAATAACAGTATGAAGGAGAGTTGATGAGCACAAATGAGAAGTGATTCCTCTTCTCTCTTAACCACGCAACAGGATACAAACACAGGACTGTAGTGGTGACACTGACGATTTGCAATGTAACTAAATCTCTTATTCAGGACGAAGATACATGAATGATACACTTGACGACGTGACATTGCCGTACAGTGAAGGATGGCAGCCACATCTTTTTAAGCGCATTGACTTACGGTTCAGCGTAGTCTCTTACGTTTAAACACTCCTAGGGGTTCTGCAACAGGTGTGGCATTGTTTGCCTCCACAATCCTACGCTGCCCGCTTAACCAAGTGACGAGTCGCGAATTCCCTCTCCTGCGGATTCCCTCTACTCTGTCAAAGCTCTGGACGACAATGGGCTTTACAGACGACATGCCACCAGCTGTTATCACTACTGTGCTCCAACTATGAAAGTAATGATGCTGCGTAGTAATGAGTTGGTACTGTGCTCAACGCTTCGTTCTGACTTAAACCTTCCTACTGGCCAACGACAGTAGTGTTGGTGTGCAGCACCAATGACTACGATTAACGATCCCGACTGTTTACGAACTGGACAATCTGTATTTCCAACGAAGCAGAAGTCGTATTTTTCCCTCAGAGCATTCCTCATGTTATACTGGCGCAGAAAAATCTGGCAGTACTTGAAGCCATGAAGAATTCTTTACAGTAACGTAAGTATAGCTTCTTTCATCGTCCACCCCTTCACATCCTGACATATCTGATATTTCGTCACTATACAAGGCAAAACGATGTAAGGGGGCGTACATTAATTACGTGAGGTGAAATAGGGGGAGTGGGGAGGTGTCTACGGAAATCTCACATCATTTGGGCAGTAGAGCTGAACTACGAGATCGGCCAACAGAGAAGGGGGTGGGGGGACCCCGACAAAATCTCACGTTATCTTAGGGGGGAGTGGGGGTCCGACCAGATCTCACCAGAAGGGAGAGGGGGGTCCGGAATTCCGGAAAAATACCTCACGTAATAAATGGACGTCCCCTAATCAGAAAGCCAACAAATTCCCCAGGAAACGATCGAGACATACAGGGGCCCTCTTCGCAAAATGCACAGATTTCTTACGATACAATTTCGGTTTTTGGCTGTAATTGTTGTGTACAGTTATGTAGACAGTAGTACAAATATGGAATGTCGACGACTTTGACAGGCATGCGATATGAAGATGCACAGAAGCTGGATATGGATAAGAAAATAGACAGGACAAGAAACGAAAACGTTACAGACTCCGTAAAGGAAGAACGGTTGGAGGAGAGAATATAGATTTGACTTCAAGGCTCAAAATGGTATGGGCGCAAAGAGAATGAGGAAAAAATCATGAAATGATAATACAAGGCAAACGACGCGTGAAGAACAAGAGATAGATGACTGAAAGGAGTTGGGGAGAGTGTGCAGGAAAAAAAGGACGCGACAAATATGACAAGAGAAAGCTGGTAGGAAAATACAAAAAAATTAAGGATCTTGTGGTCATGATTTATAAGCAAACCCTGATAGCCGTTGGAAACTGCGAATGAAGTTCCGTTCAGATAGAATGTTTATTTCGTCGTCTAGCAAATTATCCAAATACTACTTTGTAAGTCATAAAAGGAGGATCGGCAGGGATCGACATAAATTGATTATTAAGAACAGGATTTAAAATATGATACGTGGCCTTCTATACAAAACAGAAACAAATTTTACAACAGTAAAGGAAAAAAAAAAAAGAAAAAGAAATTGTGATTTTGTCTCAAATGGTCTTTTAGATGGCTGACCTGAGGATTTTTCATTTCAATCACTTAAATCCAGCTAGTCTATAGTGTGGCATGTTAGTTATGTTCTTGATGCTTGAGAAAAACATTTGTGATAGTTGGATGAAACAAGTATATGATGATCTGGCCAGTCGCAGTTCAGTGCGAAAGAAAACACTGAAAGAAAAGAGGTGGAAAGAAAGGAGATTGTGGAAGAGGCTTGTTCGTTGCCACACCAGGTCCACTGATGTGGCAAATTTATGATGGTGATGATGAGAAATATTTTCCTTGTCAGGTAAAGCACTGAGTTACGATGCCAGTTAAGTGGAAAACTGCGCATCAGCGTAAGTAAAGGAATCGATGAAAACCTACATGCACAATACTGATAAATAGAATAGAAATAGACATACAGCACATTCTTCTCAAGCAAATAGTTACAAACATATTAAATTTGATATAGAAAGGATAAAAATTACTATTATCTAGAAGTAATATTTGAAAGAACGCATGCTTGAAACAGAGAAAGTATGATTAAAAAGTTACCTGCTTGTAACTTTTGTACGTAATTAACACAGAAAAAGTATGATTAAAAAGATACATGCTTGTAACTTTTGTACGTAATTAACAGAAAAAACCCGCTGAAGATGCTTCTGCAAAAGAAGTGAAACGCGTACGGGAGATCAATAAATACAAAAAAGTCAATTGCTTTGGCGTAATTTATTTATTAATATAAAAAAGTACTTCTACACTGATTAAGGGAGATGCTAAAAAGCAGCAAATTTTTTACACGTGGGCAGTGTTCTATGTAGTCTTTGCCTTCGACATCTACTCCTAGTTTCTGCAGATGGGTCATATCTTCACAGTTGATTTGTGGTATTGTAAGCTATTGTGTTAAAAAAAAAAAGGACGGACCACATCAGGGAAAAAACAGAGGGCCAGTTAGTATTAGTTATGAGAATAATTTTTTCATAGGATACGAAATGTGAGTACGAGCGGTTGAGTGTCGGGTATGATTTTGCAGGTAGTCAGGTGAGATGCGTCGCAAGCTACCTGAGACGCTGACACGACGCATACCTGGCGGGTCTGGCGCAGTGAAATATCAGCGCTATTGTCAAGCTCGGTAAATGCTTACTTACTAATCTCGCAACCAATATTCCAGAGCTTTCTATAACGAAAAACACATGGCGCAACGTAAAACAAAGTGAACTACAAAACATCACCCATGCGAGTGAAAAGACGTTTGTATTTAAAGGTGGTTTTAAATGATGCCCTATGTCTGTAACATGCTATGCACTGAATCTACTTTTTGCCCGACTGTTGACAAGATTGACTGATATAGCTTATAATAACAGACTTAGCACAAAGAATTTATTGTAATACTGAAATCAATATATAATATATAATAGCGTATGTGTCGCCATAACTCCACAACCCACCACCTCAGGCCCATGGGGTTATATGGTACGGTAGCCCTCCATGTCCCATCCACAAAAGAGGTTTCGGTTTGGAAATGGGTTGGGTTCGAAGCTATACAGGATGATTCAGGAGGAATGGTAAATACTGAAGGAGATGACAGTATAAACAATATTGAGTAAAAAAGTTCATATAAACATGTGTTCGATTTCCATTCGTTTTGGAGTCACAGGTACTGAAGTGTTATGCATAAGTTAAACCTCAGAAAATGATCAAAAGCACACAAATAACTTATCGAAGTACTTTATTCCTGTAAAAAACACACAAAAGTTTAAATTAAATGTTCGAAAATCCCACCATCAACTTCAACACACTTTGCAGCTCTCTTCGCAACAGTAGTCTACGTGCAGCGCGCGCATCGGGACTCTACATGTCGACTTCGATCATCAATAAAGAGCTTCAATTTGTGTATTGAAGTCGATGGTGGGATTTATTTTCAAACATACAATTTAAACTGTTTTAAAATACGCGTGTGTTTCTGCATGAATAAAGTACTTCAATAAGTTATTTGTGTGCTCTTGATCATTTTCTGAGGTTCATTTTATATGTAAACATTCCAGCACCTGTATCTCCAAAACGAACGTAAATCGGACACATACTTATATGCACGTTTTTACTCAATATTGTTCATACTACAACCTCCTTCAATATTCACCATTCCTCCTGAATCACCTTGTATATGTTAAAAGAGGGCATCACACCAATGAACTTCTAATGTTAAGTCAATGAAGCAGCGTTGGATTCAAATATCGAAGTTGTTCCAGACACAATGTTGTAGAATATGGCAGAATGTTTCGAGAATCTTGGGGAATGTTCCAGTATTTTACTGGAATGTTCTAGAAATCGAAAGTCAAGAATCTTCTGGATCATTCCGAATGTTCCATTCTCCTGTCGTTGTGTCCAATTCAGAAGCCTATATATAGGCGATCACGAGCTGCATGCGTCAGCAGTCTATACTTTCGGAAATCGGTTAGAGTGGATCAAAGAAAAGTGATAGAAAACGAAATAAATTTCAGTAAAAATTTTTAAATGAAATAAGTGGAAGTGAATTGTTTAAGGTACTGTATTTAGCAATATTAACATTTTAACAGGATGGCGACACGTTAAAGAAGATATTTTTCCAATGGTGAATCGAAGGACACAGAAGGGAAAGCGAAGAAATGAAACAGATGAAAAGCACGTTTAGCTTAAAACGGAAGATAATTAATAGACTCGAGAGAAAACTAAAAATAGATGAACATCGGAAGAAATTAGAGAAGTGGATCGAATGATAATCAGACATAGAGAAACTGCCGAAGAAACAAGAATACGAAATGAACTAAATAGAGTTATAAAAAGTTTTTGAAAGACAAAGACAGGTGCATCAACAAAACATTAGTGTACGAGAAGTAGCCTACTTTTGTTATTATCAATATTATTCCGGATTTACACCTCGTCGACGTCAAGGTCATTAAAGACGGGAAAGGAGATGGAGCTAACAACTGGAAGGAACTCTACCATAGCCTTTTGAAGGAACCATTCGCCTGTAACGATTTGGGGAAACCATGGAAAACCAAAATCTGGATGGCCGGATGGCGATTTGAACCCGAGACCTCCCGAATGCGAAGGCCAGAGCGTTAGTGCTCACCCACCACACTCGGAGGAAGAAAAGAACAGATTAAAATTCTACAGGTGAGACATTTCGTTACGATCCCACTAAAGAGTAAAAAACAAAAAAACACGGTGTCAGTGGCAATATGGATTAAATACAGGCATGGCAGTGCTGTGGTGTCAAGAAATTCAGTAAAGAATCGCCAGGAATGTGTTGCAAGAGTGGAAAAATTCGCTTAGCACCACTGAAAATGCCTCCATCAGAATCATCGGAGAAATTCCCTGTCGAAGCGAGGTTAACCCAGGCTATTATAAAATATAGTTAAATCTAGTTTAATGGGAGTTCTAGGTACCAATAACCCTGATAAAAGAGCATGTTAAATATTTCACGAAAATAATTTCAACGCGTAAAATATCTACGGTGAATTTCTAAGACGGGATAAGTAATAGAGACGTGAGCAGAACCATCCAATACATAAATTGCAACGCTGTTAATTATTCCATAATGAAAATACAATAGCGGCATGTGAAAACGGAGTAAATAAAATGTTGACAGGATTTTTTTTTATCGCGGGTGAGTTTGGGCGGTAGAATTTTTATTACCACGTACTATTTTTTATTGACATTTGCTTGAGCGTGCGACGGAATTAATGAATTGCTCCGCAAGCCACAGAGCCACGCTCTTGACTGTGGCGTTCCCACGTATTTAACACCGCGCCAAACAGTCGTATATAATAGCTTCTAACTCTCACAGACGACAATTTTGGCGCCAGACTTTAGCGCACATGCCGTGCTGGGTGCTTTCTATCTTTGAGATACGAGTCTTATGTCAGGCTACAAAAAAACTATTCAAGAGGGCAACATCTGTACAACCAAATACTAATACAAAGCATAGAGAACAACAAAATCAGACCGGGAATTACCGAGGCGTTACGATCTGTATCACAATGAATGACCCGGTCATGGTACCCACATTATGAATAAAAAGCTGACTAGACTTCTTCGAAAATTTATGTCACTTTTCACGTTGAGGACTTTTACATTAGAAATTCAATATCTTTGCTATCAGGGAATGTATTTCACGATGCGAAGCCGTGTAAAAAGGTTTACGCTAGGTATGGTTTACTTTGTAACGTAAAAACGTATCTGGTTCTATAAATTCATTTTTTGTTTCTCTACTAGTTTGATGCATCCTTTCCTTTCTCTCTTCCTATCTTGAGCTAATCTCTTCACCTGAACATATATTAAACCCAAGTCCTCAACTTAGTGTTTCACATATTACAATATTTTTTTTACTATTTCTCTACTATTCCTTACTTCGTCTATTCCCTCCACTAACATTTTAATTTTATTATAACCAGTCCCACATGTCTTAAAATGTGTGTGACCCACCATTCTATATATTGTTTTTTTTAAGACTCTGCCACAAATTTCCAACGGGTATTCCACAAGCCCAGACTTCACTACACACAGTCTTAGCAAGTTGTATCTGAGTCCCAGGTCAAAATGATCAGTGTTTTTAATTACACGTTCATCAGGATATTTCTATACAATTAGTTTACACTTACTATTATCGGTTACAATGAACATCTCCCTCTTTCAAAACGGTTATCAGCGTTGCAGGACAGTTCAATGATTTTTTTCCCCTTGTAACAATAAATCCAAATAACATTTACGGAGAAAGAACCAAAATCAAATTCGATATTCGCACTTTTGGAAACCGCCCAGCAGTGTTGCTACCGAGAGTGGTGGTGAAACGGTTAGCGTTCTGGCCTCGCATTCGGGAGGACGGCGGTTCGAATCGCCGTCCGGGCATCCAGATTTGGGTTTTCCATGGTTTCCCAAATCACTCCAGGCAAATGCCGGGATGCTTCCTTCAAAAGGCCATGACCGAATTCCTTCCCATTCCTTACCCCCCATCCTTTCCCGTCTCTAAAGACCTCGCTGTTGAGAGACGTTAAGTAGTAAAAAAAAGAAAAGCAATGTTGCTGCACGATAGAACTGACGCAAAGAGGAATCTCAACTACATATGCATCACGATTTCTGGAACCAGCAAAAGCAACAATACCATTTTATTACTACCGTAATATCAATTTCTGAACTGGGAAAAATTCAGCTTCGTTTTGACCATGCTCTCAGATTTCGGAATATACAGTGATGTAACAGTTAGAGGCGCAAGCTAAATTTGTGTACGAGTAGGGTGCAAAAAATAGTGTGTTAAATAAGGAACAGGTTAATATCACGGTGAACAAAGAGAAGATGTTTCAGAGTTGCTCTAAAATGTTAGCTCCAACTGTGTGACCTACTTGTTGCAGAAAACTTACGTATTTTCGAACCGAAATCTAGAGATATTATTTTGTCTGTTGGGCCGCAACGGGTAAATTCGCCTTGTCATGCCTTGTCAACTGACTGTGGCCAAATTTCCCTTCAAAAAACACACTGGAGAGGCAATCATATTTGTCCCTGTTTCAAAGATTTTCAATGGTTATCAAAGAAACATGTACACTAATGTCATAAATACGAAAGTAACTCTGCGTCTCTTTATGTTACGTTTTCACGACTCAACGGCTAAACCGATTTGAAATTTGACAAGGAAATACTATGTATCATTAGGAAGGACACAGAATAGTTTTTTCAGGATATATTTCATATTTTGTCATAAAATTTTAGAACTAAACGAACGATGACAGACAGAAGGATAGCGTATCTAAGTTTCTGTTATGTTATATCGGTCGCTCAGGCTTTGTTTCTCTCGCAGTCAGATTGTGGGACACCTTACAGCTTTCGATATCAAATCCTAGCGATAAAATTTAAATTCCACGCGTACGAAGTCGCAAGTAACACCTAGTTCACTTACAAACAAATGATCACAGCACTTTTTTAAACTGTATTTTTTTTAAAAAATTGTAAACCCAAGTTTAATGGAACAAAGTGGTACGAGATCATGAAACTGTATGAAATTTAAATTTTAGGAAACACTCTCAATTCGTATAAAATTAGGTTGACCCAGCAGTTTGCTAGAACGCTTAACCCTAGAAAAGCAGTGAGCAGAAGCAAAATGTAAGTTAAGTTTTCCGTATCTAATTTCGACCTTCCAACATTCTATCTGTGACGATGAGTTTGACTTTGACTTCGTGTCAAGGAACGCAGTCATCCCTATCGATCTACAGACGTTGTCGGAATATTTGGCGGGTGAGCAAGAGAACAATTAATAAGCATGGCAGAAGGCAAATGATTGAGGCTACGAATACAAACGAAGCGGGGTTCGGAAAGTGCTGGACGAGCGGGTATTCCCGGTAATTACGTATGGAAGTGAGTTTGTCGGTACGTCACATAACGACAAACATCGTCCACCGACCGTGGAAAATTCCCAGAAACAAATTACCCGACAGCCGCAGTAAAAGACAATGTTCTCAACGTTAAAACTTACAGCCAGTGGTACACACAGGATTACAGGTTGTCGTATTAAACAGTCTGTCGCTTACTTGAGGGGGCAGCTCACAGACCATTGTGGTGATCCGCAGCTTTTGACAATATCAAACACCACCGATCATTTTAATTTATTATTATTAGTGGCGAATCCTCCCAGTAAATGGAAGACGTTAAGCAAATTACCCAGTCAAGTTTTCTTTGGGTTCTTCTCGTTGTTCCAATAGACTTACATTCTTTCCTAGAAAGCTTGTTTGTGTTCTTCCGAATACTTTGGTCTGTATTGTTTTTGTTTTAGTTGCTCAGTTGTAACTTCCCATTTGTCTAATTTGTGTCTGAATGTGTCTCTTTCTAAAATGTCTGTTGATCTAATGTTTGAATTTTTTAGATCGTTTCGAATTTCGTTCAGCCAAGATGAATTTTTAATGAAGGCTACATAATCTATTATATTTTTTGTCAATCGATTTTCCGGTAATCTGTAAAGGTGACCAAAGAACTTCATTCGAATTTTTTTATGTCGACTTTATTTAATTATTATTTTTTGTTTAATAAATTATATGCGTTTGTGAATAATTATATTGGGGTATCTACATTAATTTCTGTATCGCAGGATTTCACAGGTCGTAATATATATAGTTTTTGGGGTATGAGTAAGTAGTGTTAAGAATCTTTGGCGGTAGAGCGCTGGAAAACAGCTGAGAACAGCCGGTAGAGGGCGGACTGTAGCTAAGCACGTAAGAGACAGGTCTGTAATACGGAGAATTCGAGAGTTTTATTTTAGTGTTCACAATTATTGCAAAAAGTGCTGTAAATAATATTATTTGCTAACAGATTCAGTGTAAAATAAATAGAGTGGTTCCTTTGGAACAGTGATTTTCATTTCACGATAGCAATAGTTCCCATCGTTGTGGCGGAGATAAATTAATCAACATAGTTTAAGCTTTAAAAATAGATGAGCAGTAGCTTAGATGTGTTCGTGAAGAGATAGGTCTTCTCGTCCGTAACACGCTGTATTTGCTACGGGAGGTGACATTATGATTGTCGTAAGCTAATTAATCACGCTAATTGAGGAAGTCTCACAAGACCTACAACAATTCGGCAGTCCGGAGATGGTGTGAGATAACAACCATAGGGTTAGTTAATTGTAAAATAACTAGTGTAAGTGATAGTGGGATGTTTAAGTTGGCAAACATGTAATGCCAAGAGTTATACAATAAATATCGCTGACTGCATTCATGTTTTTTTTTTTTTTTTTTTTCCTTCGTGGGCTGGTGGTTGTCATGGATGTTTTAGTAGTAGAGGTTTGACTTGAAAGTCGTCGAATTAAGATTTGATAAGCTTGTGAGAATTTCAATACTGAATGTGAAATAAATAATCAATGTTGGAAAAATGAGAGAAGAATTATTTAATGAGTAATGAATAAAATTTATCAAGATAATGGTTTGTACTAATCAGCAGCGAGGCGGCTATCGTTCGTAATTTTTGGTTTAAATCCAAAATTCATAACGGGCCATGTTAAACGGAAAAAGGAAGCATTAACCTCGCAATGGCTTGGTCAGCGTTACAGAAAATATAGTTAGAAAATGGTGCAAGAGACTCCCTGAAAATGTCGAGAGCCAACCGAAATTATTCAGGAGGCGAACAAGCTCTGAATTCGTAGTAATTCTCAGCACATACGACGCGGAGAGACGATGAGAAAAATTAAGTAGCCCCACAACAGGTGGAAAAACTCTGACTCTGAATGATGTCATGATTTTTCTTCTATCAACTTCTTACCCGGGTCCAATGCTAGGCGAGTTACCATGGCGGAAGGTGTTTACCCCTCCATGGGAACGTCTGGGAAGATGAACTAGGGTGGTTTCCCGCTGCCTTCCGCATTGTGGTATTGCTCCTAAGTGTGGATGACAATGATACTGGATGTGACCAGTCCAAGGTGGGGCTTGTGTTGTGGATGAGAGATGAAAGGAGGGAGAGGGTGGAAACTGGAGCCAGCCCGTTCAGGCCCTTTTTCGAAGGACGTCGACGGAAGCCGCCAAGCTTAACGTCCTCATGAGACGGACGAATCACTAACAGCGTCGTATGCCCTCACTCGATACCTTGGTTCTGTTTTAAAATACAAATACACATGGAAATATATACAAGATCCAAAACCCTGCAACAGTTAGAATCAGATGCTGGAAGCATATAACAAGTGACGTTAAAAAAATAAGATACCGCACTACTCGTGATCCAATCACTATGTTCAACTCTGAACTGAAGGATTTCAATAAGCACCACGGAAAGATACTGAAAAGTTTATAAAGTGATGAGAGAAATCCATAAACAGTAAATAATGTATCAATAATACCAAAACAAAATCGTAGGAAGGCGAAGGAAGAAATAACTTAGAAAATAGAACAAAAGGATGTTTTATTGTTCATAGAATACGGAAACTGTAAACCTTCTGGAAGAACAAAAAGAGGCAGATCCAGGAGAACATGGGAACAAGCAGTTCGCGAAGCAAAGCTGCATGACAACTACCAGAGGACGAAGTCTATAATAAAGAAAAATAGCTGCTTGAGTGTGGGAATCACGAATGCCGTAAACACAGCCATTAAAAGAACATGAACGACTGACTAATTACTCCTGCTTAATGCCACACAGTAACACACCACGAAACGTTATACCAGCTCGATCAGGCACTCACGAGTCATCAAAACCCTTATATTCACACTTACAATTTTTTATAATTTTTAATATACACGAAACTATAAAACTAAAAATGGAAAAATCGAAGAGACAGAGAAAAGAGAAAGGAAAATCTTGAGGAAAATTTGTGCATCGTTGAAAAAGGAGAGAAGGAAGAAGAAAATTAAAGCATGTCAGACACGATCAGAAAGAGGTTTTTTTTTAATTTTTACAATAGACAACAGCAGAATTACAAAAAAAAAAAAAGATTGAACTACGTCTACAAAAATAAGAATGGCAACCAACGGATCTAAAGAGTAAAGAAAGATATAATACAATACTGAGGTACTTTCAGATTTCAATGGTTTCCAAGAAAATGAGAGCAAGAAAGGTAATAACATCTGGACCCAAGAAAGGAGGAAATAGCGAAGTGAAAGGACGAAGCCCTACTGGAAGTCGAGAAAAGAAGCATCGAGATGACTGAACAGGATTACTTTTCGTGGTCTTTATATAACCAAAATAGGAGGAAAGAAGAAACGGTAAAGAAGAAATTCACTTTCTACATAGACGGAATTCAAACAGTCTTTACAGAGTGAAAGTTATTTAGAACGTGAGCAGTTTTAAATTCAAAGAAGGCAGCAGAAGTAAATGAGATTACGACAGAATAGATAAAATCTCTATGACGTGACGGACATGAAGCTGGTATCAATATCTTACCGGATTCGACAGCATTTCATAAAAACAGGATCTTGACTGTCCATACACATTATTGCATGGAAATGACAAAATACAATAAGCTGAATTTGGAACGAATGTAAACAGAAGCAAGACAAAGGTCATCAAATACAAGAGAAACCTTCACAAAAACGACAAACAAAGAAGATACGTGATATCCTGGAGAGTGGATACCATGGAGGATGAAATCGTTAGTGTATATTCACTGTAGTGCGTTATTTATGTCGTGGATGAGAGAGCAAAACCTCGCATTCGTGAGGACGCGGGTTCAAATCCCCGTGCAGCATTCAATTTATAGGTGAAAAAACTTTGATAACCTTCGTTGTCTCACAGCAAACAATTTTCTTATTTGGGAACGTCTGACCACCACCCCTGTTACATTTCCGGCCGAATGTCGAATTGCGAAAATTCCTTCTACAACCGCGGCTCGAGCCAGTTAATCCCGTGCCGAATACCAGACGCGGTCGTGCTATCTGAGGGCTCGATAGACTAAACACAAACACGAGGAAAATGCAGCTAAAGACATAATAGAACGTATACCACCTAAGAACTTATATTATCAAGAATTGTATTCGTAGCAAATACGATACACGATGTGCATCGGTGATTAGTGCTATCGAAATAAGACACTTCTTGGAAAGAAGATTATCTTCAGCGACTAGCCTCTTTTTCTTCTTCTGGTATTATGACATGTCGACGTCAAAGTCATTAGAGGTGGGAGAGGGCCGTGGAGAGAACGTGAAGGAATTCGGCCATGGTCTTTCGAAGGAACCATCCAGGCGATCGCCTAGAGTGATTTGGGGAAACCACGCAAAACCCAAATCTGGATGACCGGATATGGATTCGAAGCCGCGTCCTCCCGAATGTGTGGCCAGAGCCTTACCGCAATATCTTTGTAAATCTGACATCAGGGAGACCAGAAAATAGAGAAATTGTAGCAAAACTTGTTGGCACAGAAGTAAGCGAAGAGATAAGTTTTGCAACAAACATATTCTATAAATGATAGCTAAAAAAAAGAGATTACCCAGAAATCTTGCGGAAAACCCAAGAAGGAAATTTAGTAGAGAAGATTGCAGTGGAGCGGAAGGCAGTCGTGCAGGACGAGGCGACACAGCTGTAATCCGGAGCCACGGCCAGCTAATATAAAGGACGGGCCCGTATCGCGCCGACACCAGGTAAACAAATATTCGCGGTTTTTAAAAGCTAATTAAACACATAGCACGTCACGCTTTAAATGAAAGCTAAAGCGGGAACAAATGCGGGCAGCGGAGCGCGCGCCTGGTGTGGGGGGACAATTCCGGTAATCCTGCAACGGGCGCAAGACCGCAATAAAAACACCGCCGCTCACCAGCCAACCACTGTCGACAAGGCTCGCGGTGTACACGCTGTCCTTACTGTTTGACGAGAAGGGCGACAGCTACGAAACGTGGCAGAAATACGTGCCTCACAGAGATTAAAGTGTGATAAGTGCAGATAACAATTCTTTATTGTCTCTGATTACTGTTAAATTTTGATAACTTTCATCACAACCACAATTAACGTTTGCTAAAACGTTTCATATTCATTAACTTAATCTAAATTTTTTTTTAAACCGATTAAATCTAGATTTCAAAAATTTATAAACACGTATTTATTAAGAGTCACAATTTATTAACTTTGGATAATTTGAAATTGCTGGCCCCGTTGGATCAGTTGGCTGTGGCACCGCGACCAGATTGTGCGCCAAAGCCCTCAGTTAATTCCCAAACCTCTACGCAGTGCGTATGCACTGAGGGCATTCGTCCGTGCGATGGGGACGTCAAGCTTAGTGACACCCTGAGTCTTTCGGAAGAGTAGGCCAGAATGGTCCGGCAACAGGTGTCACCCTCTCCTTCCTTGATACCTCATTTCATATAACACAAACAACACCCTATACTGAACCCACACACTATCACAGACGTCCAGGCATACAATAACATGTTAACAGTTAATTCAGAATTATTGCTTGCAGCATGAGATTCAACTAACCAATGTGATCTTCACCGCAGATAAACGGTAAATGCCGTTTACTGAAAGAAACCGTTACCTTTATTTAAATCAGACAAAAGGTAGAATGAGAAACAGCCTTCAGTCACTAGAATACAACTTTTATTGTATTACACAATAATTGGTAATATATACATATTTATTCATCATCTCGTCAATTCTGGTAAGTTTTCACAATGTTTTCATATTTTGTATTTTCTCTTATAATAAACGTGTTCTCGTCACTTGCTTGAAATCATTTTTCAGCTCAGGAACAAACTTTACTAGGCACGAATCTCGCATAAGGAAAATTTAAAACCAAATGTAAATACCATAGTAACCTGAAGATGCATCCACAGGGTCCGAAATGCATTGTGTAATACAATAAAAGTTGTATTCTAGTGACTGAAGGCTGTTTCTCATTCTACCTTTTGTCTGATTAATACAGTCACGTCAATATAGAGAATTATGGATAAAATTAAACTTTATTTAAATATTTTTGCTTCGGGCTTTACTATCGTCGACGTGGACATGATTAAAGTAGGTAGGGAATTCGGTACAAGAAACGGGTAGGAATTCGGCCACTAAATTTTGCAAGAACCATACCAGCATTCGTCTGAAGAATTTGGTCCAAATACTTTCAGCCAGCCGCACTCTTTTCGGCACTTACAAAAAAAATGGCTGTGTGTGTGTGTGTGTGTGTGTGTGTGTGTGAGAGAGAGAGAGAGAGAGAGAGAGAGAGAGAGAAAGGAGGGGGGACATGTAAGGGGGAAGCATGTGAGAGGGGAAATGTGACGGGAGGGGAAGGTTATCTGGACCAAGAAAATGCTAATTTTCATTCGAGGTAACAGTTAATAGTTTCGTGATAAACAACACTACGTTTTCCTTTCGAAATCCTAAGAAGATGAATTTCAAACCTGTTACAAAAAATTAACTTCTTTCTTTCTTTTCCAGCCCCGATATCGCTGAGAAGCCTAAATTCGCTATCATGTCACCATAGTGGTAGTTTAGTATATCATTTCAGCCGTGGAGTACAATGGAAATTACGAAACCTCTTTTAGGAAACTGGGGACTGCACATAAACTGCTTAAGAAGTATTTGGTAAATTAAACCTGCGTAGCAGACAGAGTTAATCTCGTGTCCGACTTCTGGCACAATACATAATACTAAATATCCACTAGCCGATATACGCGTGAAAAGCAAATGATATACGAAGTTACCCTTTCGCTAGCTGACTACTTGGGATAAAAAAAATGGAAACAAGAGATGTCGAAATAAACAGTGCTAGTAGCGTCTCAATCATCATTTGACGACTTCTATACTACTACACTCATGCGGTTAGTAGAAACGGAAAACAATTCCACTGGAGATCGCAGAGCCGAGCTGTCTTTTGCACACTCCTCGAGAAGAACCAAAGTCATGAACTGTGGTCAGACGCGTTTACATTGCCAAGTAATATGTATTGACGACGCACTGAAATCTGCAAGGAGGCGTAATCTCCAGAAATCAATAGTCTGGAATGCAGCCGCGGCATGCGTAGTGAATTTGAAGACCTTGCGTAAAGTGTCCACAGCGGTCGCGTGAGAGTAATTTGTGCAGTTAGCACGTACACAAAGCGTGTCAAACAGCACTTTTATCTGCGAGATCGCAAGTTGTTGCATGTGCTAAACAGGCCGAGGAGAGCTTCAGCCAACACGACACAGGCGGGAACAATGAAAAATTAACTGCACACGGTTGTTCCTACCATTATTTAGTTGACTTGCAGGGTGCAGGCTTCAAGAAAAGACTGTTAGTAAATGGAACTAAATTTTGTAATTTAGAAATAGCGGAGACAGAGATAGATAGCTACATCGACTAAGTCTTCACTTTGGTTATTTTCAGTATTAATGGCTTCGCTGATCTGAAAGCAGTTTTCTGTGTATTGGAAGATTTTCCCGGTACATCATACGTCTAAATATTTCTCGCGCATTCTGAAGAGCCGTTTGGTTGAGATGCCATCAATTTACTTTCACTTGTAACAGGCAACCTGGTGATGCCTGCTAGATTCCCGACGGAATTACCGTTTCATTTCAACTCACGAGTAGAACGTAGATAAATAATTTCTTAATTAAATGATGGTAAAAATTATCTGGCCTAAGATTCTTGTCAAAATTACAAATAGAATTCGGCAAGAGAGGTGATCGATGGCGATTCTTCTTTTCTTTCTTCGAATAATCCTTTTGAGACTACTCTTTTTTTTATTTATGGTTTTATGCCTCGTCGACGTCGAGGTCATTAGAGGCGGGAAAGAATTGGGGACAACAAACGGAAAGGAACGGCTATGGTCTTTTTTTTAAGGCACATTGCGGCATTCACTAGGAGTAATTTGGGGAAACCATAGAAAACTCACACCTGGATTCCCAGACAAGGTTTCGAACAGACGTCATCCCGAATTCGAGGCGTTACCGCTCACCCACAACGCTCGGTTTTTATAGAGCACGTAAATCAACTATGTTTATGCTTAATTATCTTTAATCTTCTTTGTGTCCATTCTTTTTTCATTCTCTTCGAATGCCGTTTCTTCTCTTCCTGTGACCACTTTCTTCCAAGAATTCATTTTTTCCGTCTTTCCTGAAAATCTGCTTTTGAGTTTCCTCTCTAAAAAGCGTTATGTCTTTTAGTGAGTGTGTTGATTCCAGCATTTTATGAATCCTTGCGTTGCGCTTGGATTTGTAGTTGTTTATAAGTAAAATATCCGTTTCGCTAATCTTTCGTTATCCATTCTGTGCCCATATCATTGTAGTCTTCTTTTACAAAATTACATCCGTTGGTTTTTCAATTTTTCAAAAAATATTTTTGGTTGATATTAATTTGTACTCTCATTCACTGTTGATTTTAGTTCCTAGTATTTCGAGGTCTCCAATTCTGTATAGTTTAAAAGTTTCTGGTGCATTAATTATTTCTGGTCTTTCTGGTCTAACTACTGTTTGATAGTGCCTTAGTTTTGTATTCCAGGATAGTGATTTTTTTAAAATGTATTTCTTATAAACTGAAACGCTTTCTCCATTTTTTTAACTATATTTCTCTTAGTGCTACCTTTTTTACTGTGTTTTTCTATATCCCATCTCCAAGCTATTGAAATCAATCTTGCTTTAGATATGTGCTGTTATTTATTTTAAAATTTTGCCCTGCATCAGTGATATCTGTCATAAATTGTATTTTTTTTTCAAAATATACTTGAAATCCTACATTAGCAGCTTGATTCTGAAATTCTTTGATTTGCTATAGAATATTCCCAAGTGTACATGTGATTAATGCAAAAGCTGGAAAATCTAAGGTTTCCTCCTGGTTGTATTCCCTTACTATTTATGACTTTTTCCATTTTCTAACTACTTCCTACAAGCAACAATTGAAAAGCAGGAGGTGACAAACCACGGATTATTTTAACAGGTGAAAGAAACACTGGTAGTTTTGTTTTACGACAACTGCAAGCAGCTCTCGTTCCAAATGCGACGACGAAAAATACCAGGCAGTAGCAATAAGACGTATTTAACTGGCCGCTTACAGGATATGAACCATTAGGGCATTAGGTAACAGGATGCCGAGGATTTACTTAACACCACGTCAGCGGACGAAAAAATAACTGCGGTAACGAGGTAAAAGATATCCCACACTTAACGCTGCAGCTACAGTATCGATCACAGTAAAATCTTTGCGACTCGAAAACGGGTCAGGCGACTATCCAAACCAGTCGTCGCTGTTCTTTCATCACTGGTTATTCATTGTCATGTATGATGACAGAGTACCTCAAATGGCTGTTATTTCTTTACGTGTAAAATATTTTTTCAAATATTTTTCTTTTTGCGGAAAATTAACCACAGTAGTTTGAAATGCCGAAAAATATCCGGCTAATCAGTCTGCCCCGTACGACTGTCTAAAGAATGAAATATCCCGTTTTGTAACTTATATTAAGTATTATCGCATCACCAAATTTACTGGAAGAAGTAGTTGTTTTTTAACATAATTCCGTAAGGTGAGAGTATAGCGCTTTCCCGGTTTTAGTTCATCATTCAAGAAGCAGAAATTTATACTTTTCTGTGGGGTTTTCTCGAACGCAGTGTTTGGTAAAGATTTGCAACACCTGATATCATCAGCAATATCACTACTGTCCCAAATATATTCGTAGTTAGTAGAAACTGGTACATTTTTTGTGAATTATTGTACATACCACATTATAATGTTAGTCGTAACTGTAATACGTTGGTGTCTCATTAAACTTTGTGATCTCAGTTATCTGCTTCAAAATATTCTAATCTAGTCTATCTCTACAATTTCCTCGACTGATCCGTCTACTAACAAATTAAGCAATCCTGCATGTCTAAAAATGTTATTCAACATTGCATATCTCTTTGATGTAAGACTATGTTTGACGATTTATTTCGAAAAGAAATAAATTATGTTTCTCTTCGGAAGAGGAAAATAAAACGTATATGAAACAGAAAATTTAGGTAGCCTATTTGCTGTCTTAAATAGGCATATGCAACTTTTTCCTGCTTTTGGAAATAGCTAATAATTTTTAGTTTCCATTCGAATTGTAATAACCGGTACCACTTACTAAGTCTATATTTATAAATAATTGAACAACCGATTTTTAATTAAATTTAAGGACGCTCTGTTTTTCTCTCTTCCCGTCATTTTGCATTAATTAATCTTTCGGCGAAAGCTGAAATGGCGGGACGGGAGCAGGTATGGAACAATTATTTTTATATTTGATAATTTATCAGGTGTCTTTACAAGTATACGTGTTGTATCGTGAATCAGTGACTTTTTACGTCTCGTCAGAAATAATCTATTCAAGAGGAAGTGTGCATTTCATTTCTTTTTGTCGTAAGCACTAATAATTCTTTTGAAAATTAATAACGCACAACAACATTCAGTTCCATGAACTGTATAATTTACCAGAAGTAAAATACTTCCGGGTAATTTATGGTTAGCCAAAAGTAAACTGATCAAAAATAAAGCATGATACCTTATGCTTGGCAACCCATGTAAGACTCTTCAACAAACTTCTTTCTTCGCCAATCACTTTAACAGAATTTTCACACATCATCTATTACTCCCGATCTTACGGTCATTTGTTTTATTTTGTGACCTTTGTCTTGCTTTCATCCATAATCAGCAAAACATTTTCTCGCATTGTCTTTTTCGTGCTGTTGAGTAAATATTTAGCGTCCTCACTACATGTTAAAAGGATGACGTCATCAGTATATAGGATCATCGCAATCTTTAACTACTCGCTGCACACCATAACTTACGCACGACTCAACGAGGCACACCACTATAAAACCAACTAAAATTAACAACTTTCAGTAAGTAATTAACATTTAATTCATTAGAATACGATGAATGTAACAATTCGCTGCATGAAACGCACAAACTGATTGAAAATAACAACAACAAAACTCTGCAGTTAATTTCTCACAATAGGTACAATTTCGCGGCACAACTTTCATCTTTTGGCGCCGGTTGCGGAGCGCGTATAGACGCGTGAATTACAATACTGAACGCTTTTTCCTAAAACGTTTGCTCCACATTTAAATTACTTCACTGAATGCTTCATTTCGTAAAAGGTTAGTAGAGGAAAGTAGCAAAGCCCAGTTCAGGGTTCCTAAGTCGAATCCCCCATCGTTTTTCGATTGGATGGCGCTGCACTCTGACAGCTTGTATTTCAACATGTACACATCGAAAGAAATGATCTGTTTTGAAGTTTGAAGGGCTGGGCGGAGACAAGTATCGCGATAGTTACGCTGTTACTGTTTTCAGTAACCTTGAAAGTTTTTGCAGAGGTGCTTTAAAAAGCGTTTTTACAGTGTTACAAAGTGAGCAGGAAATAAACTTTTCATTGCAGTGTCTTTGGCAAATACTATTCTGTATCACTGTGTGATTTGTTTACTTTCACATCTACCCAACATTCTTTTTAATGTCTGAAACTTCCAAGTTATAGACGACCAAGTTTCCCTACACCCGCCCCGTAATAATTCATGTCAATATTTCCTGAACCTCTTAAAATGACTTGAAATGGTGTTCTAGATGGCTAAAACAAACAGAAACTTTTGTGAGAAAAATTGTTGATTTTTGTGGTTAATGGAAAAACTTACCAGAGTGGAAGCTTATCACTTTTTTCTTACGCGG
The DNA here is from genome assembly GCA_031002005.1 of Vandiemenella viatica. Classification (NCBI taxonomy): domain Eukaryota; kingdom Metazoa; phylum Arthropoda; class Insecta; order Orthoptera; family Morabidae; genus Vandiemenella; species Vandiemenella viatica. The sequence continues at coordinate 16,770 of JARYHS010013298.1, read as the reverse complement.
TGAATTATCAAATATTATGAAAATAAAATAAGCTAAATTGTTTATACCAAATGGTCAAATATTAAAAATAAACCTTGTATCTTTTTTTTATTTTAATGGTTTTCCTGATAGTTTTGTGTATATTCTCAATAGGGCTCCGACTTTGGCTACCCTTTTCTCAGAGACAGTTTTTGCAAGTTTTTACTAAAACCGAGTTTGAAGACTATTATCAGATATTTACTAACTTCTATGCTGCAGAATATTTGAAAACATACTAAAGAACTTATTAAATTAAAATTGAAGTAAAATTAAATCAAAGACGAAACAGGTAAAAACAAAAGGGGGGTGGGTCCGAATTTGGTTTATTTCCTCTGTTAGTGGATATTGACAACAATCCTGTGTCACACACTTCTTAACTGATATTTGTCTCTCGGGATCTCGATTTTTAATATCCCGTCTCCAGATACGAGAAGGTTAAGTAGCTCGTTAATGAGCACTGTAGTGGGTCTGCGTGGTGTGTAATATCGCAGACAGCTCGCACAGTGCGAGGCGGCGCGGCTGTGGCAGGTGTCTGCCAGGTGCAGAGGGACCAATCTGGCAGCGGCGTCGGGACGCGGGCTCATTCGGATGGATGGACGGGCACAACTCATCCCCAGTTTATTCTGCGTAAACCTTGACAGCGGTTCACGCACAAACAGCGGCCGCCGCAACAACAAAAAAGGCCAGCAGCCGGGCTGGCGGCGCGGCGCGGGACATCGATCACCGCGCGTTTCGTGGGCGGGCGCGCGGGTCCCCGGTGTTCAATTCGTCAAGCGCGAGACTTTGATTAATGGCCGGGATTCATATGGGGCTGCTTGGTTAATGTCGGCCGCATCAATTCCGAATTGACTGGGCGCGAGGGGTGTGTGTGTGTGTGTGTGTGTGTGTGTGCGGCCCTCTCGCCGGACATGTGTAACATGACAGATACAATGCGACGCGCACCGTCGTCGCAAACCCGCCGCGCGGACCAAGAAAATAAAAGCGGCGCGCGCGCGCGATAAAGTAGCGCCCGCTCCACCCGGCCACTCTCTGATTGCCCGCCGTATCGGCGCGCAGATAAGAAATTATTTATTTTATTTCTGCGCTGTCCGGCGCTCCTCTATCTGCAGTAATGTATTCCGCGAGATAGGCTCGCCCGTGATTGACGTCGTGCGCGCTGTGGTCGCATTGGTCGCGCCGCTCGTTACGGAGGCTGACGTGTCGGGGCGGACCCGTTTTTGCCATTTGCAGATGTGGCTCGCGCGCCCCAGAAGAAATGCGAGGGCGCACCGTGTTTTACTGTGCATAATTACGAGTAACACACCCTCCGACACAGAAATGAGGGCGGGGTACGGAGAGGGCGGAACATATCCAAACGCACTAAATGTACAGGACGCGAAGAAAAAAATGTTACCTGAAACTTGACCAAGTTGAAACCATCGCATATACCAAACGTTATATATTTATACAACTATTTAACCGATATCAGAGAAACTCACAAGGGAAACAGCTATCACTAAACAGCCAAACAACGATAAACACGAAAGAGTCAAAAAAATAAAAATAAACTTTTTCATTGAGTATTACAAATGTGACAAAACAAATCAATCTCTTGGGAGAAATTGCCAACAAAACAGGTTTCAGAATTCGTGTAGGTAAAAACCAACAACACATATTTCAAACATTAAAAATGCTTCAAATTTGCACGAATGGAGAAAATAAAAAATTGAGATAATTCAAGAAAATGGTTTAGGCAAATCTGCCATAGAAGAAACGATACACAAGAGGAGGAGCGTATTGTATTACTAACAATTTTTATAACAAAAAGCGCTTTTCTATAACCTTACAATAAGTCACTAGAACTCAGTCGTGAAACCTGAATGTTTATACGCGAGTGAATGCCTAGTATTGAGCTACAGATTAGACAAATTGGAATTTCTAGAAAGAAGAGACAGTGAAAAATAATGGATCCAATAAAAACAATAGAACTATGGGAATTAAGAAGTAATAAGGAAATATACCAGAAAATAGAAAGTGTAACAGAATCAATAAAGATACTCGTAACTATACTGCTGTTTATCTATAGAATGGATGATGGATCTCTCACACACATACACACACCCTGAGATGATGGCCAGAAAATGATTGACTAAAGTGGTCCAATGAGGCCGTAGAAACCTAATAATAATATACAGACGAATCATAACTATGGATTTCATATGAGCACAGTATGACTAGTTTCAAATTGATGGCACAAGAATCTTGTGCCCTCAATTACCATATTACAGTACAGTATTTTACTTTGCTTATGTGAAATACGCCGGGGAACTTTTTTATGGCTTTACGTCTCGACGGCGTCCAAGTCATTAGAGACCGGAAAGCACTGGGAACTAGGAACGGGAAGGAATTCGGACATGCCGTTTTGAAGGAAGCATCCCGGCAATCGCCTGGAGTGATTTGGGGAAACCATGGAAATCTCAAATCTGGATGCTCGAGCCTGGGTTCGAATTCGACGTAAAACTGTGGGTCCCCTTTAACCGAAAATATTACCGGGTTGGATTATGTGATCACAACACAGGAGAAATGTGGGCCAATTACTTACGTAGCAGTATAAGCCTTCTGGGGCTATAGGTCAACATTGCCATAGGCAATTATTATTATTATTTTTGTTGACCGCTAAATTATTATTAGTGATGTCATGTGATGGTTAACCAACGTGCAAAAATTAACTATTTAACCAATCTAGGAGTTTCTGCAAGAAAATTTACCTGCACTCAATACATCTGGCCCTGAGAATGTCACCGACCTCGGATGTGAAATGAACTCTACATATTTAACATTTCTTAATTCCCGTGTGCTTTATTACGTTAAGTTAATGAGGAGTCGACGTTTTATCTTGCGGCAGCGGCGCAGTCAGGAGACAGAGATAGCAAACCCCATAAAGCTCAACGTTCAAATGACTTATGACTGACGGAATATAAAGCGCAGTCAGTAGATACGTTCAACAGACGGGTTCAACACCCGTTCGGGTCAATGTCCCTTTCCGCGACACAACTTAACGCCATGTAATTTTTTTGCTTATGGCTTTACGCCTTGTCGACGTCCATGTGGTTGACGGCGGTAAAGGACTGGGGACAAAGAACAGGAAGGAAATCGGCCGTAGCCTTTTTAAGGCTTACGCCTGGAGCGATTGCGGGAAACGATGGGAATCAGGATGGCCTGATTGAACCCACGTCCTCCGGACTGACATAAAATGGAACTTGACCGCGAAACGAAACTGTGAAATGATGCGAATGCTGCCGTCCGCCCAAATCAGTCGGTAAACGAAAATTCTGTAATGATGGTTAGACTGTTTCTAAGCACCCGCCAGTGTTGCTACGCGCGTTGAGGCGCCTGCTGACTGGCTGGTGGGGTCGAGTCCTGATCCCCGCCTACCGGCCACCCTGATTGCGGTTTTCCGCAATCATCAGTGCTGGGACAGTCCCCAATCCCCACCTCATAACCTACACATTTGACCAAAAAATAAAAACCACATGTCACATACAGAACATTTGTACACCTTTCGCAGACACAATCTTCTCCCCCTCCTCCTCCTTTTTCACTACCTTTTCCCAACATTAAAGGTAGGCTGCGATTGACGAGTTTTGCTCATGGCTGGTCAAATTTGGAGTTTTGGTTATGCGGCCGTATGCCCTTGCTGACTGCAAGCATTTTATACTTACTGCTAGGCCGCATTACATATTAATGGAGAAAGTGAAGAGTTGCCATCTGTCTGCGAAACACGTAGCTATGTTCTGTGTGTGTGAAAAGTGTATTGTTTGTTTGTGAGATGTGTAGTTTGGTGACAGTCCCACCCTTCACCTTTATAGCTGTGCTCGTACCTCCTCGATCTAGTCGCACTGAGCCACACAGGCGGGTTGTGGAAAGTAACAGGTGCTACCGCGTCAATACTTCATTGTAGAATCTGTTCACTCCCAACGTCATGTTCCCCTTGCCCCGCTCCTGAGCTCACCACCATTTCTGGTTGCCCTACCACTCCACTGTATTCCAGGCAGGAGAGACAGTGCTGTCAACTATAAAAAATATTTTATGCCAAATCTATGTTTAGAAAATGCCAAAATATGCTTTTTTTGGGGGGAGGGGGGGAATGGCAACAAAATTAAAGGACACATTAAAATGCCTACCAGCAATATCTCTACCCAAAATAAACTCTATCACTAACAGGTCTTCCGTGAACTTCACTGCCAAACAACCCTTTTGTCAAAATGAAATCCTAAAAAAAAAAAAAAATATACCAATAAACAATTCTACCAAATTTTATTTCTACTTAGTAACATCTCTACCATTGGCAAAACCTACCGCATGAAATCTCTATCATAAACATCTCACCCACGGGAATCTATACAAACGCAATATCTGTCACAAATATGTCTTCCATTTTTACTCTCTACCAATCACAAGCCTACTATTAACATTTCAACAAAATCATTATTATTATTATTATTATTGCAGCTATATCAATCCTTTTTTCAGGATGTAGCCTCTTTAAGCCTAATGAGCTATATATTAGAATTTAATTCTACATAGTGTTGCTGTAGTTCTTTCCAGGCCGATCGATCCTGAGCCGCCCTCTTCCAGTTCACGCCTGTAACTCGACGTATATCCTTATCCCAGCGATCCGGGGGTCTTCCTCTTGCTCTTTTCAGGTTTCTCGGTATCCAGTTCAGCACTACCGTAGTCCATCTTTCATCTCTTTTGCGAGCAACATGACCGGCCCATTGCCATTTTTGGGTCATGACTCTTTTTAAGATGTCTGTTACTTTAGTTATTGAACGGATGTGCACAGCCCTTTTCCTGTCTCTTCTTGTAAACCCTAGCATTGCTCTTTCCATACTTCGCTGGGCAGTTCTCAGTTTTTGCTTCGTGTGACTATTTAGGGTCCAAGTCTGGCAGGCATATGTGAGGACCGGTAATACACATTGTTCAAATACCTGTTTTTTAAGATGTATTGGCATGTTCGATTTAAAAACTATGGAATTTCTTCCATATGCTCTCCAGCCCAGCTTTATCCGTCTGTAGATCTCAGGCTTTGAGTCACCATTCATATTGATCAGTTGGCCAAGATAGATGTACTGATCTACGAACTCAATACCAGAATCTTTCATGTCCGCCTTGTCTTTATCTTTTTCTGCCCATTTGTTTTGCATGATTTTGCTTTTTGATATATTTATTTTAAGGCCCACTTCACTGCACGCTGTCTCTAGTTCATTTATCAGTTCTTTGAGCTCTTCCAGACTGTTTGAGAGTAAAACTATATCATCAGCGAATCTTAAGTTGTTGAGATTTCTAACAAAATCATAAACCTACTGAAATAAAATTTTAGAAGAATAATTGTATATCCCCAAACAACTAAAAAAAAAACACCTTAATGCAAGTTTAGCATTTTCTAACACTACAGAAAAACAACTCTACCACAATTTAACCCTATCAGAAAAAACAAACTTGTCTACATATCATGCAATGAAAAGAGCAGAAAATATTATTGACTGGATAAGTAAGAGATGTATCGCGATATTGAAATTTTATCTCGAAAATTATCTGAAAAAAAACCCCAGTAAATCGGTTTATGGATATGCTTGCTTTACACTTCATAAAACAATCAACTCAATTAACAATAATTAATAACAACTCATTGTAATAGATTATTCTAATAAATAAATGAATATTACCTCATGCCAAATCACTTGAAAATATGCTAAATTTAGCCATAAAAAAGTAAAATTGGCAGCACTGAAAAGAGTGATAATTTGTCAGCGGGCACTCTTTCCCCTTCGCAGCGGAGTGGGGATGGAGTGAAGTGACCTTGAGCCGCCTGTGTTAACTGAACTGGCTGCAGTAGTGCCTGGTATGACTGCATGTGGAAAAGAGCATGGAGTGCAGCCATATCAAAATATACCACAGGGCAGAACAGTGGTGATGATGATGAAGTTTCCAAGCACTGGTTCATGTGAGATGTCTGTAGGTATTCTGCAGGGTGGTGTTCAAAGACAATGCTGTGCTAGATGGCAGAAACGAATGGAGTAACTCCCACCCCAAGTCTCCTAACCAGGAGGATGCCATTGTAACAGAATGTCTGCTGACGCAAAGCAGAACTGCACCCTATGACGGTTATTTATTTATTTTATTTAGTTTGTGTGCAGAATACACAATACTAGACACTTAACAATGTGTCATCTTAAAACAATTAACAAGTCTTGATTTTTCAACCAGTCTACAGCAGCTCTAGAGACTTGAGCAAAGTCTTCCAGGAAATTTACTACATTCAGTGACAATGTGGCAGATGGTCTGTTGTAGTGCTCAGGTGGGCGAGATTCTCACGCCCCACACCGTCCATGGTTGGTTCGTATCCTGTTAAGGGCAACCCGTGTTTTACGTGGCAGGTCAAATCCTTCCGGTGGATGGTGGACACTAAATAGTAACTGCCACTCCTTGGGAGCTTCTACCATTCCTGCAGTCATTCTACTGTCAATGAGCTCTTTCGCTTTTTGTACGGGTGAAGAACATGATTTCACACGCAAAAATCTGCGAAGGACCTCTTCATGGGTGGGAGGCGAATGTTCAATGATATTTTTGCTAACTCCCGGATCAGGTTCTTAAATCTTGTTAACTTTGGAGTTTCAAAATGGCTCAATACAGGCAACCAAAAAAACTTAGTATATTTTTGTGTGGCAATATATTTTGTTCAGGTAGGTGTCAATCTTCGTAACAAGTGGATTATTCAGTCAAACAGAAGAACAGTCTCTGCTGTTGAGAAGACGAGACTCATTGCTGATGATCGAAGTTAATGCGTTGGTCCCCCAAATGATCCAGCAACTTTCTCGATGATGTTATTCCTTGTCTCAGTTTAGCAGGGCCCTTAAGTATGTCCTGAAGGTCAACGTCAAGTCTAGAGTAGCTCCAAGACGCTTGGTGTTAGGGTCGTGTGATAGTGGCGTGGCACTGAGTAGTGACAATGGCCTGTGTGTCGTTGAGTTGGAAGAAACAGGTTTCTGTTTTGGAAGTGATACACCTGTGGAACATGTTGGTGTGATGTTGCTGCTGCGCTGTGGAGTATTGGCACTTAAAGACAGTGTTACAGCACTGGCACATGTTGGTCTGATGTTGCTGCTGCGCTGGAGAGTATTGGCTCTTGAAGACAGTGTCGCAGCACTGGCACATGTTGGTCTGATGTTGCTGTTCCGCTGTAGAGTATTGGCTCTTGAAGACAGTGGCACATGTTGGTCTGATGTTGCTGTTCCGCAGTAGAGTATTGGCTCTTGAAGACAGTGTCACAGGTTGGTCTGATGTTGCTGTTGCGCTGTAGAGTATTGGCTCTTGAAGACAGTGTCACAGCACTGGCACGTGTTTGTCTGATGTTGCTGTTGCGCTGTAAAGTATTGGCTCTTGAAGACAGTGTCTGGCGCCCGGACGTTGTCTCCCGCCCCGCGACCGCCGCGGGTTGCCTAATTGATCCCCTAGCGGAGTGGCTTAATGCACCGCTGCCATTAGCCTGCTACATAAACTAGGCCGCCAGCCGCCGCCTGCATCATGCACGCCCCAGCAGCCTCAAGAAACTGATCGACGCCGCCGCCAACGCTGATCATTACGACCTTTATCAAGCAAATCACCTTGTGTCCTTCTAGACAAGTATTTTCCGGGAGCTTCGCCCTCGCGAACTTTGTTGTGAGTAGTAATGCGACTGCCCTTAATTTTTCTTCCAGTAGCAAAGCGTAAACGTATGTAATGCAGTATCTTTGTAACCTTTTCCGTAAATTAAATTCCACAACTTCGTTACGCTTGGTGGAGTGGTATTCTTCGATGTCGTAGTTTGTTTACCGTTTTCTGTTTGTTATGACGTCGTAGCAGAGTACCCGGCGTTCTTCAGGGACTAGATGTAAAACTTTCCATGTTTTACCCCGTTTGATCGCATTGCAGTAAACATTATCCATCACCATACACTTTTTCATATCTCTCTAACGTTTTCGAGATATATCAAAAAGAAAAGAAACAGAAAAGTTGCAAAATGTAAATTTCTCTTAAGTGAAGAGGATACCAGGTGCAGTTTTGCTAACCAAATGTGAACATTATTTTTCCACTTACTTTAAAGCACGCGTACGCAAAGTTCCTTCGATATCAGATAAAAACTGTAGATTATTGTGTAGTTTTAAAACTATTTTTAAATTTCAAGTTCGAATTTTTCGGTTACTTATTGTCTCACCGGAATCGATCCAACGCAAATAAACTGGAAATTTTATGAGCTTTCAGGATATAATCATTTACTTTCACCGATTTAATCTTCCGTTTTCGAGATATTTGAGAAAAAAAACTGAGTCGTTGTACGTGTAAATTTCCCTTAGGTGTGTGATGGGGGAGAGTGGGTGGGTTTTTGTAAACCAAATATAGACATCATTTCCTCCCTATCTTAAAGTACACGTGTGCAAAGTTTCGTCGAGATCGGATAACAACTGTGGATTTGTATAAAGAACATATATATGTAACACATTTAGAGATTAAATTTCAGAAGAGTGGAGAAAAAAAAAAAAAACAACAAAGTTACATAGTGAAAAAGCAACATTAAAAAAACCCGAAGGGTGCAGAGTTTATCTGTGTTGTAGAATGATCTTTGGAGGCTATTTCGTAACGAAGTGTTCATATGAGATGAAGTGTGATCTATGACGCCCATATGTTTTCACTATAAACGAATTAACATTTCTTGCTCAGTTCCCCAGTCACGCAGTCATGGAATATACCTCAGATTTTAAACTTTTTCAAGCTTCGAGATTGGTGTGGTAGTTTTTTCGTGACGCTTCCTCAAAGAGATGCATCTCGCTTACAGATTTGTAACAGTATACAGGGAGATATAAAGGAGTAATTCCGATATGATTTCTTACGTAGGTTCAAGAAATTGTTAAGACTACACAGCAATGGACCATCCATTGAAAAGGTCTATTAAAATAATTATCTCCTTGAATGAGATCTAATTGTAAGTAACGAACTCTGAGACGTATCAATTGACGTTACTGTAATCAGTGAAGCAAAAAGTTGAAAACCATAAACCAACAACTGTGTGAAACTTGCGCGTAGACAGTTTTCATACGAACTTCCATAGCTGTTAGTCGTGCACCGCTACTTATTCGCCAACTACACTACCCATAAGGAACTAGGATGTGATTCATTAGGAACAGGAGGAGTGTACCAGTCGTATACTGGTGATGAGGCTTGGGAAGACATTAAGAGCAGTGCTCGGAAGGGAAGCGATGACCATAACCACAAACTGACAGTTGATTTCAGGCATGAGGGAGAGATAAGGGGAGTCAAAGATTGGAATAAATTATTAAGATAAGTGATGAATAATTTACCAGAAACGCTGAAAGAAAAGGCGAAATTAAGTGGCTTCTACAGACAGGGGAAAAATGGGTGCGTAGGGAAATTGCGCTATTTCGTGATTAAATTAAATGTTGTTTGAAGACTATTCATCTTTTTGGGTTTAAGATATAACTGAACTTTCATCCAACACAGTTTAAAGATACATCCTGCCTAGATAAAAAAAAAAAAAAAAAAAAAAAAAAAACAACTGTCGAGACTTTTCTTCGCAAAACCGTATTTACTTTAACAACTGACCGCATCGAAATATGGGAACAGGGTGATACTTCGCATGAGTATACGAAACTCTGTCAAACTTGTTCCGAATCTGTTTATTTTTAAAATGGCGTAGTAAATCGTCGGTCTGAATGAATTCTGAAAAAGTCCCGTCATTAGTTCTGCCGCAGTGAGATGACAGACGAGCCAGGACCGAGTTCCAATATTTATAAATTTCGAGGCACTCCGGAAACCAGTTCCACTTTTCCAACGCCGCGTCACTTCATTTCAGATTCAAACTTTTCTACCTGATTGATTCGCAGTCGGAATTTAATTTGAGCCCCAATAAATTATTGTGGCACCACGGCCTTTTTTTCCCCCCTCCCTTTCCCGTTGGCGCTTGTGTACTCTGGCTTGGCAGTGCATTGTTTTCCACCGCCCTCTTGCGATTTAGACCTCTTTCGGTCGGCGGTGGACACAAAAAAGTTGCTGTATGGTAATCGTCGCCTAACGCGGCCCTGAATTGGCTCTACAGAAAAGTGGCCATCTGAGCGCCCGAGAGCTGCGCATATTTTATTCACGCAGTTATTGCCATAGCGAGAGCGCTTTGTTTACAAAGCTGTTTAAGTAATTCGGCACAGAGTCGACGAACCGTGGTGCGCCCAATAAGGCCGTACAAATCCCACGCTGAAAAGCGGGAACCCCCCCCTCCCCCCCAACCGGCACAGAACTGTAAGGGTCATACCTCCCCCACCCCCCAACAGCCGTTGTTGTTGTTGCTGTTGTTGTTGTTGTTGAAAAAAGCCAAATGCGAGGGGTCAGCACAGCAGCATATTTGATTTTTTGAAAGGTTAACGAATTTCATCTCTTAAATTAAGCGCTTTTGATATTGGATTCAGTGAATAGATGATGAAACACTGTCATTGACACCGTCACCAATGGGGACGCGAGTGAAAACAAATGACTCGCGATTGCCTGATACGTATAAATCGCGCCCAGCGCACCCCATCACCTCCCCTCTCCCGCGAGCGCGGGCCTAAACAGGTTATAGTTGTGACAGGCTAATATTATCGTTCATATGCATAATGCTGATCCTATTATTCCGAATCTAGTGTAAAATATAAAACAGCTTTTGAAAGCGGCGCCGGTCGGCCGGGCTCGGCGCTGCTACATTGTACATGCGCCTCTCATTGTGTGCGCCCGGCTCTCTCCCACTGTGCGTGCGAGTTAGACAGCTTTTACCTTGCCAATTGTCTCCGCTCGGACGCTGCGAACTCCTCTCTTTTTTTTTATTTCGTGCCTGCTGCGTCCTTTTTCGGTTTAGCTTTCACCAGGTAATAACGCGAATGGCTATTATCACCGGAACAAATAAGATTTTTATTTATTGCAGATTCGCGCACGCTGCATTTGGCCGGGCCGTTCGGAAAACGAAATAAGCCCCCGGCGGAGCGAGTGCCCGCGCGCCCGGGCAGTAGCGGGCGCAGACGCAGTTTTTCTATTTCATTACCCGCTTGTCAAATCAAATCGAGATGGGCTGATGTTTCAGCACTCCACCTGCGTGGCACAAATTCGTCACGGCGAAGCACTACGACTGGAGCCCCAAGTTGGCAACGAGAAAGTTTTTATTCTTTTGGACTTGAAGGCTCGTCGATGTCGAGGTCATTAGAGTCAAGAGAGATATTTCTGGTTGATCAGTGAGGATCTAAAGATCTTCCGTTCGAATCCCGCTCTCGTATGGTCTCTTCAAAGGTTCCTAACCCGTATTTCAACTAGCAAAACTCGCTTCATGCATCTCAATTACGACAGACCACTTAGGATAGGACAGGTAGACACGAAAGAAAAGGATTGCGTAGCCCGTAAGAAACTTCGTAATCAGGTTATAAGGACCACAGTAAATTACATTATGGAGCCGAGAAAGATTTGGAACAAGGAACTGGGAAGAATTGGACCAAGACTTTTTTACCATACCAGTACTTACGCCGAGGTCATTAGAGGCGGGATGGGACTGGGGACAAGGAACGGCAAGGAATATCGCCATCGCCTTTTGAAGGAAGCATCCGGGCATTCGCCTGGAGTGATTTTGGGAAACCATTCAAATCGAATTATGAATTGTCGGACAGGGATTCGAACATGCGTCCTGCCGAACGCGAAGCTAGTGTCTTGCCGCTCACCGGTATTCGATAGAAGAACAAATATATGATGCGATGTTCTAATAATTTATTTTCCAACCTCCCATGTGATAAACACGCTAAAACTTGACTCCTAAGGCTCCCGCGGCCGTCTTTGTTCATGATTAATAGATTTTCGGGGTATGCCGAAATCCTCTGCAGCTGTGGCGGAGTTTACATCGGCGAGAAAGGCCGCACAGTGTCGGAGAGACTTAATGAACATATCCGCCACTACAAATATAACAACAGCGACAAATCCGCTGTAGTTCGCCATGACATTAACACCGGACCTGAAACAAAATTTGAAGAAACGAGGCTGCTGAGGTCAGAAGACCCGTGGTGGCTTCGACGTGTGAAAGAGGCGGCAGAAATTTCACAGAATACCAACATCAACGAAGATAGCGGCCTTTTTCTTTCCGATGCTTGAGCTCGTTGCTGAGTCAACATGAACAGTATCTCTGTCGAAGGCTGTAGGATGACAGCCGAAAGATCAGATTATGAAATAAACAACGCGGCATACCCAGAAAATCTACTATCACGCTAAAATTTGTTTAACTAAATTGATTTTTTGTTTGTTTGAAGCAACACACTTTCCCCCTGTAATCCTTAACTTTACGGTGCTATTTCACCACCTAAAAAGATCTGAGCGCAGGTAAACAAAATTATTTCGGACTTAGAATTTAATTCAATACAACATATCGCATCATTCAAATCATCGCAGATAAGATGAAGTATTTTGCATAAGTGTGATGAACCAATTTTTGAAGAAGTTAAACAACAATTTTTAATTTTCGAAAAAATGAAAAACCCTCAAAACTTTAGTTTGGATTGAGTATTCACATTGTTCGTTCGTATTTACCATTTTCGTGCCGGAATTTTTAAAACGTCATTGTTTGGCCCCCTGAGCAGCTGTGTTGGGAAAATAATGTTTCTTATCTTTCATTATGAGAAACATTTTATAATTTATTTTCTTAAAATCGTCTGCTATTTTTTTAACATCAAACAATGAGATTTTCAGTTTGCACCCTCAACTTTGCGGAGATTATTTCATCTTTTAAATATGTTTCCTGCATATTAAGATAAAACAAAAACGTGCAAATCTTAGATTTTAGTCTACAATCATCACTGCAGTCATCATCGGAGAATTCAATCGTGAAAAGATGTGACTTCTTAGACTAACGACGCCACACAGATCTTCAACAGTCATCCTAGTCTATGTACTTTAACTCATCCCAAAATTATTAAAATGTGAGGGGAACACTTGGGGAGAAATTCAGTCCAAGTGAAACTAACATCATTTCGCTTACTGCTTTGTCTCTTACTACGCTATCAACGCCGGCGGATGTGACCGTATCAAACTGAACACGACTTTTCGTCAGCTGCATTACATCCTACGACATTAACATTTCACGGTAGCTATTATGGTCGATTCCAAACACTCAGTACGGAGTCTCAACTTTTACCGAGGAGGACTATTAAACTTCTCTAATTACCTACACGAATCACTAATGACATCGTTGATACCTATGCTTTTTTTTTCTGGTTTCCAACAAACACTGCACAAGCACAGTCGCTATGGTGAAAGTCAATAAACTTTTACTACTTTTCGTTACCTTGAAAATACCTTCTACACACTGCCACGCACTTGTTTATTAAAAAAGTTTCATACTCGGGGTAATGTCATAGCTAAAATGTACCTCTACAAAGTACTCTTCTTTTTCTCATACGACGCAATGTGATGTAATGTATGGCGTCCCAAAGGAGAGTCACGTGAGGATGACCTCTCCCGTCCCCCTCATTAATTAACCCATGTATAATTAATTTCCTTGTCTGCCGTGTGTATAGTATTCTTTGTTTGTATTTAAAACAACTTATTCTCTTACTTAACACAAGGGCTACAACATCTGATTCGTCACAGCTAGTTATCAGTTGAAACATTTAAATAATTTTTATTGTGTTTCAAGTGATTTAATCATTAATATTGTTGTAATTCGATCTAACAATAAGAATTTATTTTTAATGTTCCAAAAGTCTGATGAAATGTTGCGACTCAAATGTCAATCAGCTGACGGTAGCCACTGTTCAGAGATTCAAAGAATATTAACAACATTCTGCTACGCCAGTTTTATATTATATTGAACGGGAGAGGAAAATACAATCTGGCATTGTTACGATGGTTTACCACTCAATTAAAATCAATTCTACCGAGTCTCAATTTTCTGCTTTTAAACAAACAAAAAAGTTTCAAACATAAAAACAAAAACACGAAACCTCCAAAAAACACAAAAATATAATATTACAAAAAGATAAGATGACAAAAATACAAGATTACAAAAACACAACATAACAGAATGAGAAAGACAAGATGACACAGAAACAGGATGACACAGAGACGAGATGATAGAAAGACGAGATGACAAAAAGACGAGACGGCAAAAAGACGAGATGGCAAAAAGAGGAGATGGCAAAAAGACGAGATGGCAAAAAGACGAGATGGCAAAAAGACGAGATGGCAAAAAGACGAGATGATAAAAAGACAAAATGATAAAAGACCAATAGACAAAATGACCAATAGACAAAATTTTAAATAGAAAAAATCCCAAATAGACAAGATGAAAAATAAAAAAGATGACAAATAGACAAGATGACACAAGATAACAAAAAGACACGACGTCAAATACACATGGTTTCAAAAAGACGGGACGGCTAAAAGGCAAGATGATAAATAGGCAAGATGATAAGTAGGGAAGATGATAAATAGGCAAGATGATAAATAGGCAAGATGATAAGTAGGCAAGATGATAAATGGGCAAGATGTTATATAGGCAAAATGACAAATAGACAAGATGACAACATATCAAGATGACAAAAAGACATGACGAAAAACGACGACTTGGAAAAAAGACGAAAAAGAGACAAGATGACAGAAAGACAAAGTAACTAGTCTCAGAAGATGACACACCTGACTAGCACGAGTGTCTAATTAGATCCAAAATGAATAAAATCTAGGTGGTCGGTGCAGCGACTGAGAGACACTTTGGCCAGTGTTATTCTCGAAATCGTGATGGGGTGTGATTATCTAACATCGACCCTTTTTCTACTTGCGCTCTGCAGAGCCACGTGCTTCCAGCGAGCTGTTCAGGGTCACTGCATGATAATACGCAGCCATTATCATACCATTGTCATTCCGCCACAGGAAATTATAATGGAGGCTCAGCCCGTGTCTTCACCCTGTCCTTCACAGTGGCTGCCAGTACAGATCGCTATCTGCCAAACAAAGAATCGCAATAAATCACTCTCCCCTGTGTTATTCAAATCCAGCTTTCTTCGTCCGCTTATCCGTCATACGCGAATATTAATTACGTACAGTTTTTCGGTATTAAAGCGTACTGTACACGCTTGCCACCCACAACAAAAGATACACCATTTCCTCCTCAGCACGGACAGTAAACAGTGTGAGTGTGTGTGTGTGTGTGTGTGTGTGTGTGTGTGTGTGTGTGTGTGTGTGTGTGTGTGTGTGTAAGGAATCGATCCTGAACTAACTTCAAAGTCTTCCACCGACCCCCCCCCCCCCCACACAAGTTGGAATAATAATTTTCCAAGAAAATTTGAACCGTTGCATAAAGTCGCCAATTAATGAAATGTAGTCTTCACAGGTTTTCCGCCGTATGTTGTTGAAATGCGACAACGAGCTTTCGGCGGCTGACTCTGCCGCCATCTTCAGGTTGGATGTTGTGCAAGGAGAACCAGCTCTGGTTAGATGTTGTGCAGGGAGAACCAGCTCTGGTTCTCCCAGCACAACATCCAACCTGAAGATGGCGGCAGAGTCAGCCGCCGAAAGCTCGTTGTCGCATTTCAACAACATACGGCGGAAAACCCTTGAAGACTAAATTTCATCGATACGCCGTGAAAGCCTTCGATCTCACAACGCCAATTAATATTTAAATTCCATTATAAGAATTTTACACTTTTTCTGCAGAACTGCTTTAAAATTTTTATTATTATTGTACTTCAAGCAATTTGACACATCCTGTTGGAATAAAATTCATTACACAGGTTTCCACTGAGATTTTCTTCTGAACTACCAGTTAGAACGTGTTTTATATCAACAACTGAAACAGTAATTTTCAATTTTTCGATTATTCTTTTCACAGCAGATGAATTCGGAACATTATTTCTACCGGAAACTGAAAGCCAATTACGAAACGTGGCAACAAAACAGTGAGCATTTTGATAGTAAAGTTTAACAATAAGGAAGCGTTGTTGTATCGTGTAGCACACGATGTTTACCAACCCCCATCTGAGTCCTTTCGACCTGTATAAGTATCGACCTATTGGATCATAACAGCAAATATTGGCGCGCAATTCAAATCTTGCGCTCTTATTGAAACACCCTATTTATAAAATTTTCGAGATTATTTATACTACTTCAGATTACTTTCCTACTGATCAACAGAAAATTGGATATTTTAACAGGTTCGTCTCGAAAATCCTAAAAAGATAAGGGAGGAAATAAATGATTGCTTTTCGCGTGAGTTGACATTACGTAATGCTGCTACCGATATCCTGTATTCATCAGTTTCATCAAAGAATACGAGTAATGGCATGCACACTTACAAAAGCACTCATACAGTAAAGATGAACCAGAAACTAACATTTGCAAAACCATACACATTACCTTTGCAAAATTTCATTTTATTTGTTCGTGTCGGTCTGCAGGATATTAAAATGGAACAGTGTTACCAAATATGCGCAGTTGCATAGAAACATCGAAAAACCATCTGGTGATCGAAGACCTTGAATGAAAAATTCCATCTATTTGCATTGTTTCCAACTCCGAACGCATTAACGTTCAAAAGCAAACAACAGTTTTTTCCCTGGCAGGTGTAATCTTGATTTATTGACAGGTGATCCCCAGACGCTAAGTATGTAAAAGAAGACATATATGATGTAACGCTCCAGATTGTAAATAATGCCTTTCTTCCGA